>JADLZL010000389.1:0-63547 GCA_015844335.1 Chrysopogon serrulatus | reverse complement strand
GTGATTCATTTGGCTAATATGAAGACAAAATACGTAAAGCATTGATTGCCGAATACGCATGCATGAGAAGACATGTTTGAACAAGTGAAAATTAACTACAAGTTGAATCATAACCAAGCTCGGCAATTCAAATTACCTCGGGTCCATGAAGAAGGAACTAACAAACTATCACGAGTAAACCCATCAAGAACTTGCATCCGCCGCACGACACTCAATCCTATCAAGATCTAAACGCTTCTAACGTGCAAGAACCCGCAACATAACAATCTAGATTGATCTAATTCGCCACTTGAGCATATGATCTATTTATCGTGACAATAAAAGAATAAGAACGTTAAAGAGCGAATAGATCTATAAAAGTGTAGAGTCGAAACTAATCAATCTAGATCGGGCAAAAAAGTGTTACAAATAATTAAAAAGCACTAAACACATGCAACACGTGGTAACTTAATGAATCTACTAGATCTTGCCAAATCTAATAGAGCCGATAACTAATCCTTGCTTCGCTAAACTATCGTTTGACGCCAAGCGCACGGCCATCTAGTCGAGATAAACAAAGCATAAACAAAGACTCTGATAACTATCTTGCCTCGCTAAGCTATCAAGCGGACGCCTGCCGCACGGCCATCTAGTCGAGATAAACAAAGCATAAGCAAAGACTTCCTGATCATCAAGCAGACGCCTGCCGCACGGCCATCCAGTCGAGACGAACAAGACTACTTGCATCAACGTCTAAATCCACCGCATGATACTAGACATGATAGCAAGGTTGCCGGAACTTACGGAGGTCGACGGATCGATGACTCCTCTCGAAGAACTCGACGACACGACGAAAAGGGACTCGAAACTTGGCACGGGGCCGGTTGTGTTGATTTGATTGTGAATGCATTTTACAATGGTCGAGGGTTTATATTTATACCCTGGACAAACATAAGTCCTAAACAGATACGACATAAAGATATTTAGGCAAGCACAAAGCCGCCATCTTTATCCTTCTCGAATTGTCACGCTTTTTTCCTTTAAAGTCAATCGCCTTGCTTCCCAAATAGAGCTATTGTGTTTGAAGATAACCGCACGCGTGACCGCTTGTCGAATCGACCCGAGCTGAGAATTATGTACGCTGTTTAATAGCTCAAAGTTAGCCGATCGCACACCCATTTGCCGAACGCTTGCCGAATTCCTCGCTTTCATATACCTTTGCCGAATCGGCCCACCTGTCATTGACCTTTACCAAAATCCAGTGTTAACACATGCCCCCTCAATTTCGGGATAAAAGTGATTTTATTCCGAAATTGACCACAAACTTGTTCCTCATTTAGGTCAACACTGTTCAAACTTGTAGCCGCCCAAACCCGAGTCCTTCGATCTTAGATTCAAACCCACTTCAAAGCTTTTTAATGGCGACCCAGTGATGGAGTTCCTGAGGTAATCCTTGCTTTTTCTCATGTATTCGGCAACTTTCAAATCGACCTGTCCGCTTTCTCCTTCGACTCATTTTCCCCTGTTGTACTGTTCCTGAAGGAATACAAGGACGAGATTTTGATTCCCTATGCAAAGAAACCCCGATTCTTATTTCCCGGGGTCCAATGGGAGACCCCGACCCGATTGAGTTCGTAGAGAAGGAGACCATGAGGATTCCTTTCAAATCTGAGTGACGCCGCCGAATCGCTGGCCAAACACCTTCAAAACTTGGCCTTTTCCTCCACCACCGGATGGCTTAAAGTGGTATCGGAGGATGCCGGACAAGAGCAGCAAGTCACCGATTCTCAAGACATCCAAAGATTGCTTGAACTATCATTGTTAGAGACACCCCGAATGACTCCCCCCGATAGCAAAGAGCTCACTTTTGGTCCGATGCCATTAACGCCTTTATCTTTTGGCCATGGTCCAATGTCATTTACTCGCTGATATCTTTATGATGACCGGCCTCAATGTGACGGAACCAGTGTACCCCTCCAAATATAAGAATAGCAAGAACTGTAAGGCAAATAAAATCAGAAGTGGATGGACAAAATACATCCAAACTTACATGTCATCCGGTGTCGTGGGTGACAAAGAATATAAGGCTTTCATGAACATGTGGTCGTGCATTCATCTTCTATGGTAAATCTAATGAGCCAACTCCTCAATCATATGGTGATGGTCAAGACCTCGGCCGCAGTATTTTAGTCCCCTTGGGCAAATATCTTTTAGGGGTCGTCTATCATATGATGCGCCGATCACCGCCCGCATGCGCAGCCCATGGAGAAATCCACTGTGTAAATGGTCCTTGGTGGTTCGCTCAAATGTGGTCGCAGCTTGTATATGCACCGATAGTCTCTCGGGACCTTTATGACTTAGGCTTCCCTTCGCTTAATAGTGCTCAAGATGATTCGCAAAAGAGAAAGCTTGTCGACATATGGGGAAGCAAAGATCTACCATTGTCATTAACATGGATATAGGCCATTTGTTCAAGCTGTTCTTCAAAGGCTTTGACAATGTGATTTGGCCCCCTAGAGAGAGAATGAAAATCTGACTTTGCCTTGCAAGTTTAGCTATGAGACCGGCTGCTCGATAAAGTGTCCATAGATATCTTTAATTCTTTCATCAAGCCCTCGTGTTCTCGCCAAATAGAATTTCATCATGGGAGGATGCCGTGCCCTACTTACGAATTCTACAACCCAAACATGGTGGCTAGGCAATTAGGGTGTGGACAGTTACCTCCAAGGCTATACCTTTCAAAAACTATAAGGCCCAGGGAGAAAATAGGGATGAAATAGAAGCCAAGAAAATTTTTGAACTTGGATGGGAGCCGCCATCATTTATGCCTTCTCCTCTAGGATTAATAGATCCGCCCATCCTCCTGCTTACTTCCCCGGGTGGCGTGAGTGGCGTGCCCATATCTTCAATATACCAAAGCACCCTCTATGCCGTGATCTACAAGCTCAATTTGCCTCCTCGATAGTGAGGTAATTTTTTGCACTCATTTTCTCATTATTGATTCATCCCCGATTTTAACACTTTGTCATTCACAGATATTGAGCCTACCCTCCTCCTTCTCGAGCAGCTTCAAGATACTAAGCTGGGCCTATTCCTGCCTTTGGGATATAATGCCCCTACTTTGGCAGCCTTTCATGAAAACCCCAAGCAGCTTTTGGGTTCAAGACTTTTAAAAGGTGAAGGCAAGAGGAAGGCCACCGCCGAATCAAGCAAGGATGTTGCCGTGCCTGTAAGAACAAGATCCAAGAAATCCAAACTGCCTCCCAAGGTATATCCTTACCAGCCTCATTTGGGCGATAATTTTGTACTCACTTCCTCCCGCCTCGCAGCCACAAGTTTGCTTTCAAGATCGGCCAATGCTTCAACAACCATTGAGATCCCCCTCAGCCCTCTCTCGCTGAGATGTAGAAATCCAAGAAACCACTGGCCATACCGGTATTATTATCCCAGCTTGATCGCTTCCTTCTTTGTACTAGATGCACCGATTAGTTCTCATATTCTCGCTATTTTTAGAAACAGTCAATTCTGAACAGACAAATAGAAGAATCCTCCCCTCGTGCCCCCCGTTGACAAGCAGAACTTCATGGAGCTATTAACCATATTGGTAATAATTTTCTTCACATATCCTTCTTTTTTTCTTTTGCCAAACTTACCCATTGCTTTCGCATTTCATTGCTCACTTTCGATAATATTTTGATGAGATAGCGTAAAAATCTTCCCCTCACCAGCCTCCAACTCATCATCCCCGGTGTCCAACCAAGTCCTCAACCAAGCCGAGTAGGATTCAACCCGAAGAAGACTCTATTCAAAAGGTAATACTTCAACTCATTGGTTTCTTTAACAATTTTGACCAATCGGCTAATGATTTTTCCTTCCTTTAAGGATGAGGCCAAGCCGACCGTCGCCTACTCTTTCACAGCTTGAAGAGTACATCAATGAGGGAGGTGAAGAAGCTACATCTCAACAGAGGTTATCAGCAGAAAATCGTGCTCTAAGTAAAGGAAATATCTCTTTATCGCCAAAGATATAAATGCTCGCTCAAGATGCGCACTTATAAGAGAACTTGTTGAGCTCATCGACCAAGACATCCCTCCAACTCTCAAGGTCCCTCTAGAATCTCGCAACTCATCTTGATGATCATCTTGGTAAGGTCGAGAGCAAACAGAACATAGCCTCTAGAGTCGCTTTCAGAGTGATAATCTGACGAAAAGCATCAAGTCAAAGAGCCGCATTCCCGCATCCAGCCGCTAAACAGCCTTTTGGTAACCCCGAACCGAACCGAAGCCATGGAGGAGGAAAAGGCCAGGCCGAAGCTCAATTGGCTCAATTGAATGTGAGAATCCAGTCTCACAAAGATAAAATCGCCACCTTGCCGAACTCCATAGATGCAGCCAAAACAAAGATAACATCCGTTATCAAGGAGCATCAAAGAGATCAAAACCAGGCTTACCAAAATCCAAAGCTCGAGGAAGATGACAAGAAGGTGCTAGAAGAAGTCAGCCAAATTAGAATGATGCCATAGACGCAATCAAACTGTTTTAAATGAGTAAAACATTCGGGCTTGTAATATACTTAGATTCTCGAACAATTATACTCCTTGTTATGTTTCGGTCTTTTTTCATTTCCTCGACTAGTGACATAGCCGAATGCTTTAAGCTTCCCGATTGAAAAATAACTGACCGCTTTAAGCTTCCCGATTAGAATGATAACCAACCGCCTCAAGCTTCCCGATTAGAAAGATAGCCGATTCCTTTGAACCGTTGTTTTTGATTTAGCCGATCTTGGCCCAAATCCCGATAACGGCCCAAAAAGGAGTAAACCCTATTTCGTCGCTTGAGATACCCGAGGCATATGCCACGATCTCCACTCCGGTTTATAAATTAAACCCTTCATCGGCCTTCACTGCTACCTCCGACTAGCATTCTCATCGCCGTCCCCTTCATCTCTCCTCGCCTCATCCAACCCTAAGAAGAGGATCAATCCTTCGAAAGCGCCAATGGCGAGCGGCGGCGATGACCGATGGGGCAAGCGCCCCGCCGAGGGAGAGGCAGAGGGAAGTCGAGCCCGCGCCGCCGCCCACGGGTGAGATTCAATCAGTGATTTCTTTTCGGTTTATGCTTTATGTTCATCTCCCCTAACCTTGGTTTTCTTCATCCCGCTTAGGGCGAGGGTCATCATTAACCGCCTCACCTCCTTCCCCCCGATGGTGGTAACTCAACCGAACCTCGACCAGCCGGTCCCTGCCTCCGGCCCCCGAGTTCGCCGAGCTCTTCTCTCGAGTCCGACAACTCATACAACGCCAACCCTTGGGGTCCGGGCGGAATCGAGGGTGAGGACCCTTTGTACATTCACGAGGAGGCGCCCGGTCCGCAAGGAAAGGGATGAAGCCCGACCGAGCCGGGCGACGCCTCCAAGCAGCTTCGGCATTGCGCAGTTTTAATGGGAGGATCAGCGCCAGCAGCTCTCAAGGACGCCATCACCGGTTCGGTATTCTCACATAGATTTTTTTCTCTCAATCCTCTTCGTGTGCTGACTTGCTTTTTCTTGTTCAAGACTGCCTCCTGCAGAGAATGAGCGCCTCAAGGCAGCGGCGAACAGGTGGCCGACAAGGTGAACGCCTGTGGGGAGACTATCGAGGCACGCCTCGATGCCGTGGATGGCCGCTGGGCGATCAAAGCGTCATCCAAGGTGTGCACCTTGGCGCATCTTTGGCCTGGCAAATGATGTCTTCCCGACCGGCGAAGACTATTCTGTCCAAGCCGTGGGCTTTGCCGGGCGGCCCTCCTCATGAGATTGAGGACGCCAACGAGCGCCCGGAGCAAAGATGAAGATCATGCTACTGCCTCGCCGAGTCCACCAATCCTCAAATCCGTCCCGAATAAGTTGTTCCAGTGAGTAGTTTGTAATTAGGGATTGAACGCAAATAATCAAATTACTTTCAAGATGTGTTTGTTCTTGTGTTGATGCCGAATAGTTGTCTTCAAAGATTTTTCTCGAATAAAATAACTCAAACGATGTTTCCCGAATGCAATGACGCCATTTTAGCCGAAAGGATCTTAACCTTGCGTAGCAATCGACTTGACGTGTCATCCAAGATTGTCACTCGCTTCACTTTTCTTTTTCCCGATAAACCAACCGGTCAGAATGTCAAGTCAATTTCGAGCCATTCGGCTAAACATAGATATTTTTTGTACTAGAGGCGATATGAACCATATCGGCTATTTTGGTTTCACAATTTTGTGCTAAAGGCGATGTTTCCTCCATCGGCCGCTTGGTTTCAGATTTTTCTATGAACCAACCTCAACACTAGGGTAGTATTTTTAAGATATCTTCCATTGATAGCTCGCGAATTCTTCCCCAAACAAAGTCTTCAAAATATATGCATTGCCAGTGCACACATCTTTCTACCCGAAAGGGTCCTTCCCACCGAGACCATTTGCCGAATGCTCGCCTTTTGATCCAATCGGCAAGATAGTCTTCCAAACCGCATCACCTTCTCGTGGAATTGCTTTTGTCTTGACCTCTTATTGTAGTATTTGGCAATACGTACTTTGTTTTTCTCAATGTTTTCCAAAGCCTTGAGACGAATCGATGCAAATCCTCCAGCTCATCTATCATCAAATTTGTATAATCTCCTTTTTTCCAAATCCTTTTGTAACATAACTCGCCTTGAACCCGCTTTGCAACTCCCAAGGTAACACAAAGATGATGCCCATAAACTAACTCATAGGGAGATGTTTGAGTCGACCCGCGACAAGCCATTCGGTAAGCCCATAATGCTTCATTAAGAACCAAATGCCATCTTTTTGGCTTCTCATCAATCTTCTTTTGAATGATCTTAATCATAATCTTATTTGATGCTTCGCTTGACCATTGGCTTGTGCATAATAAGGAGAAGAATTATACAACTTAATTCCCATGTCTTCAAAGAAAGTCACAAAACTCCGAAGAAGTAAACCGAGTCCCTTGATCAGGCAAGTTATAGTTTGAGGAATTCCAAACCTATAAATTATATGCTCTTTAACGAAACCGATCATATTTTCTCGACGTGACTTTCTTCAACGGAATAGCTTCACCCACTTGGTAAAATAATCCGTGGCCAAGAGCACAAACTTATGTCCTTTGCTAGAAGGAGGATGAATTTGACCAATTAAATCTATGCCCCATCCTCTAAATGGCCAAGGTTTGATTATTGGGTTCATAGCGTATGCCGGAGCCTTTTGAATATTGCCGAACTTTTGACAATCGTGACATCCCTTATAATATTCAAAGCAATCCTCCAAAGATGGTTGGCCAAAAAATAACCGCCTCCTCCGAATTATCCACTTCATTCGGTATGCCGACCGATGCGCACCGCATAATCCTTCATGCACCTCATACATCACCTTTCTAGCTTCTTCTTGACTCAAACATTTAAGCAATACTCCATCTATAGACTTGTAGTATAAGTGATCATCAAGAAGTACGAATTTGAGGGCTTTATACCCGAGAAGCTGAAAAATTCTCTGTGATGGATTTCTTAGATATTCGATGATTTCGCATCTCCAATCATCAACCACTTGCTCAAAGATTCAAAACATCTTCATCTATAGTGAGGATTTCTTTGATTTTCACGGTATCCAGAGGCAGTTTGAGCCAACCTATTTGCTTCTTCATTGTGCCCCTAGGGATATGATGCAAGGTTACTACCCGAAAGCTTTTCAAAAGTTCCCCGGCATTCTTCATAATATTTTCTCAACACATCACTTTGCATTCATATTGGCCAGCTTAATTGGTTAATTACTAGCTCAGAATCCCCAAAGATTCAACAAAGAACGGCTTTCACTTCTATAAGAAGCCGAAGCCCTCTAAGCAATGCTTCATACTCCGCTTGATTGTTAGTAACATAAAATTCAATGGGAATAGCATACTCAAAAAGTTGCTCCCTCGTGGAGAAATTAAGAGAATACCTGCACCACCACCTTTGCAACAGGATGAACCATCGAAGAATAAAGCCCAGGGCACAATGTCGATCATCTCAATAGAAAGATCACGATGTTGTGTAATAAAATCGCAATAATTTGACCCTTTACTGCTTTTTGCCGATTCATATCTTAAATCAAACTCCGATAAAGCAAAAATCCACTTGCCAATCCTTCCATTTAAAATTGGCATTGATAGCATATGTTTTATTACATCAAAACTAGAAACTACCACATATTCGGCATTTAACAGTAGTGCCGAAATTTGGTACATGAGTAATACACACACAAGCACAGCCTCCGTAGTCGAATATCTTGTTTCGATCCAATAGTTTTCGCTAAGGTAAGCTATTACTTCTCCTTTCCTTTCCTCAAACTCTTGCATGAGGGCCGACCCTATTGTTAGACTATCGGCCGCCACGCATAATTTGAAAGGCTTGTCAAGTTGTGGAGGTACCAAAGACCGGTGGTGCCTTCATATATTCTTTTTGATTTCATCAAAAGCCTCTTGTTGTACGTCACCCCATACAAACTTTTGATCTTTCTTGAGCTTCGTAAGTGGAGAGAAAGGCAAGACTCTTTTCTCGATAGATTGATATAAACCTTCTTACAAAATTAATTTTGCCAAGCAAAGGATCAGAATTCCGTGAGATTAGTTGAGGGACAACCTTGTCTATTGCTTCCATGCTCTTTTTCCAACTTCAATCCCTCCTTTATGGACAAGAAATCCCAGAAACTCACCAAAATTGATACTCCGAAAGCACATTTATTTGGATTCATTTTCAAACCATGTTTTCTAGTGCATTCCGAGTCCTCTTCAAATCAGCCTAAATGCCCTTCATGGTTTCTAGACTTGACCACCACGTCATCAATATAAATCTCCACAACTTTGCCGATCAACTCATGAAAGATGTAATTCATAGCTCTTTGATAAGTTGCACCGGCATTCTTTTAACCCGAATGTCATGACAATCCATTCAAACAAACCAATATGACCGTGGCATCTGAAGGTCGTTTTTGAAATATCTTCTATTGCCATGAAAATCTGGTTATAACCAGCATTCCCGCCCATAAAACTAATAATTTCATACCCACCGCCGCATCTACCAAAGAAGTCGGAACTCGGCATTGGGTATCCATCCATCGGAGTAGCTTTATTAAGGTTTCAAATCTATGCATACCCTCATCTTTCCATTCTTCTTGTATACAGAACTATATTTGAAATCCATTCTCGCATACCGCATGGCCGAATGAAATTTGCCCAACAATCTTTCGATCTCTTTCTTCACATCGGCCAACACCTCCTCTTTATAGATCCTTCGTGGAGGTTGTTTGTAAGGACGATAACCGACTTAATAGGTAACCGATGTTCAACAATAGAGCGATCTAATCCGGCATCTCTCAGATAATCCCGTGCAAAACAATCTTTGAATTCCTTTAAAAGGGCTACCAACCGTGTTTTGTACTCCGGTCCAAGCTTGCACTAATGTACATCGGCCTTGGTTTAGTACCATCACCAACATCTATTTTTTCTAGCTTGTCGGCCGACATAAAACCTCGCCCCAGTTTTTCCTTTGTTGCCATCGATCGGGTTACCCATTAAAAATTGCCGTTGAGCCGATCGCTTGATCGGGTCGTTGATCCTTGTTAAATACATTAATGTGACCTTCTCCCCATACTTTGCCAGAGAAACAATCAACATCGTCATACTCCCAGTAAGCTGGTTCCGAAGCAGCCACACTTACCGAATCATTAGCATGTATAATTTCTACATCGTCCCCTATCCATTGAATGAGAATCTGGTGCATGGTTGAAGGAATACAAAGAATTAGCATGGATCCGCCTCCCAAGAAGCGCATCAGATGCCCCTTGCCGTCAATGACGAAAAACGTAGTGATCGGGTTTTAGACCCAATCATCAACTCAACATGCACAGCCTCCTCGAGTGTCGGCGATTGCCAAAGAAGTCTCTAAGGACCATGTCGGTCTTTAACAAATCTTCACTGTCATTCCAAGCTTTCTGAACGTGGAATATGGCATTATATTGATAGCAGCTCCTCCATCAACAAACATCTTGGTCGAGGCTTCCCATTGACGCATTTTTCACGTAAAGCGGTTTCAAGTGACGATGTTTGGCTAGCTTGTCAAATGTTGCTTGTCGTGTCAATATAAGCCGAGCCATTAAGTCTTGAAACTCACTTTCATCAAAAATCGAATAAACCTCTTCATGTACTTCTTGATTGTCGGAGCTATAAATTCCGATGGGAGGAAGAAAGCCATGCATGCATCACCCGAAGGACCTTTCTCATCATGTTTCTTCTTTGGACGCCATTCTTTTCTTTTCTTCTCTTTGCTCAAGCTTCCAGCCTTTTGTTTCTCAACCGCCAACTCTTCTTTCCTCGACTTTTCCTCAACCCCGGAGGGCACCACTGCCCTTTCTCGCCATCTATACTCACGAGTGCCTCTTTTCCTCAATATACTCTTCAGATGAACCCAAAGGGTTGATCTCAAGAATCTTTTTCTTTGATGACCGGTTATTTATTTTTATGCGCCGATCGCCCTCGTGAAATTGAATTCCAAGTCTTTCATGGACCGGACGGCGGTTGACTCGAGATTGCCTCAGAGCCATAGTATTGATCACTGCATTCTGGGCAATTGTTTCTAGCAGGCAGTTTTAAGCCTTCATTCCAACAATGCTTAAAGAATAAACACCCCCAATGAGATTGTTCCAGCCTCCCTCATGTGCTCTTCTTGTTCCCCGCAAGTATACCTCTTCTTCGTATTCTCCGACGCTCCTCTATAAACCTCTGCTCTTCATAGTACTCTCGTTCTTGTTGCCTTTGCCACTTATTTAGCGTAATACGTGATGTAACCCTAGGCTTAGAAGTTTCACCTTTTTCGGTTCCTCGGCTATTCTTGAACCGAACTTTCCTTTTCAGCCTCCTCGCTTGTAATCACCGATTAGGGTTGACATCACCGCTCTTCTTTTGCTCGGCCGAGGTTAACACCTTCACCTTACCTTTCCCTTTGGGATCATCTGCAGAAACCATATTTACGGAGAAAGAAATCATGTTCTCGAGGGAAAGGCTGACCATCAACCTTCATTTTGCCATCAAACTTCGATGTCCCTCTTGAATAGCCTTCTGAATCCGAACCCCGAACACCCGGCAATCATTGATGGAGTGAGAATTAGTATTATGATAGCCACAATATTTCTTGTCTTTCACTCCCTCGGTCGCAGAATAGGATGTCCATCCGCGCTTTGATGCGCCCTTCCCCTTACTAACAAATCAAAGAGCTTGTCCGATTTGGAGACGCCAAAGTCATAAGTTCCCTTTGTTGCCTCAACCAACGCCGGGCTAACCCGAGTAGGTTCCTTCGCCCAAGTCAATTCAGCTGCAGCTATCTCATCATCATCATCATACTCATCTCGCTTCTTCCAGAAACTTTGATACATTTCACTAGCAATGTTCCCCTTTTGGAAGCGGTTGTCTCTTTGAACCCCCGAGCTTGATTACTCATAGCAGCCAGTCGTTGTGAAAGTTGACCAAGATCATCAAATTCCATGCCGAACAGCCTTTTCTCCGACATTTGGTCGCATGCCTGCTATTGCCATCCCAGGCAACCGATCATCCGTAGGTTCAATGAATAACAAAGGTTCTTGGTCTCTAAATCTGCGAAGATACTCCCCGTGGTGTTTCATTAGCTCTCTGTCTCAAACTCATGAGGTCGACCAGCCTTCTTTTCATTAGTGCCGGTGAAGAAGTATGCATGGAACTTCTGCCCCAGCCTCCGCCCACGTACCAATGGAATGGGCCGGCAATGAGGTAAACCATGAGAAAGCTGGCCCCGTGAGGGACAAGGGAAAATACCGAATCCTCCAAGCTTCATCCGTGGATGCTTCCCCAAGTTGCATCAAGTACCGACCGATATGTTCCACGGTGTTAGTATCATCTTGACCGTAAAACTTGGTCAAGTCCGTCCGAGGTTTCACCCTTGGAGGAAGTGCGACTCTATTGTACCATTCTCGATAAGGAGACTTGTATGAATAAGATTGATTCTTTGGCTTTAGGCCGAACTCGATGTCGCATCATATCAGCCATCCTATGCATGATGATATCAACATCCGACTTCCGTGGTTCCACGTGTCTGTCCCTTCCGTAATTTGGGTATTCCCCGATGCGCCCTCAGATCCTTGAAAGCCGATTGTGGTACATCTTCTCGTCGTACTCAAATGTTACCCCGACCATAAGTAGGAGGTCTGCTTTTTTTTCATTAGGGATCAGTCCATCTTTATTTGAACCAGATGCTCCTCACCTCCCTCAGGCTTTTCTTGGTACTTTGGTGGATTGAAAAGCGTTGGTCCACGAATTGGGCCTGCATTCTCCTCAAAATACTTATCAGCCGCTGGGTCAAGGTACTAACCATGATAGCACGAAAAGTGTTCAAGAAGGTCGTGTTATGATTTGTAATAGTTTCTCCCAAAGCTTTGTGAACCAACTCCGACACCTTTTGAGCTTCTTCTTCTTCTGTAATCGACCGATGCGGAAGAAGAACCCTTTGGCAACGATTGCTTTTGGATGATCTTATTGCTCTTGTTCTTGGAGAAGGACATCAAACACTTCGCTGAAACCGATTACATGCTTGTTGCACCAACTCTCTTACATCTTCAGGCAGTTCATCCAAAGTCACATCCGTAACGTGATTGTTGCTGATTTCAGACATCTTGAGCAACATGGTCCCACCGGGCGTGCCAAAAGTGTGTTGACACGAAACGTGATTCCCCGTGCCTCACACACAAAGCCAGTTTAAAAAGCGTGGCTTCAATCGACAAACCGCACGGTTTGGAGATCCGAAGCGTGCCGCCGCTTGACCTCAAACCGACAAGGGACAAAAGATTGTTAAATATAAAATCGAACGCGTCGGATGAGACCGCATAGCCTCCGTATATACGGCCCCCCCGGTTACTTTACGACGATTATACGCCTATAGAAGCCGCCCGCCAATTATGCATGTGATTCATTTGGCTAATATGAAGACAAAATACGAAAAGCATTGATTGCCGAATACGCATGCATGAGAAGACATGTTTGAACAAGTGAAAATTAACTACAAGTTGAATCATAACCAAGCTCGGCAATTCAAATTTACTTCGGGTCCATGAAGAAGGAACTAACAAACTATCACGAGTAAACCCATCAAGAACTTGTATCCGCCGCACGACACTCAATCCTATCAAGATCTAAACGCTTCTAACGCAAAGAACCCGCAACATGTAACAATCTAGATTGATCTAATTCGCCACTTGAGCATATGATCTATTTATCGTGACAATAAAAGAATAAGAACGTTAAAGAGCGAATAGATCTATAAAAGTGTAGAGCTGAAACTAATCAATCTAGATCGGGCAAAAAAGTGTTACAAATAATTAAAAAGCACTAAACACATGCAACACGTGGTAACTTAATGAATCTACTAGATCTTGCCAAATCTAATAGAGCCGATAACTAATCCTTGCTTCGCTAAGCTATCAAGCGGACGCCTGCCGCACGGCCATCTAGTCAAGATAAACAAAGCATAAACAAAGACTCTGATAACTATCTTGCCTCGCTAAGCTATCAAGCGGACGCCTGCCGCACGGCCATCTAGTCGAGATAAACAAAGCATAAGCAAAGACTTCCCGATCATCAAGCGCACGCCCGCCGCACGGCCATCCAAATAAGACGAACAAGACTACTTGCATCAACGCCTAAATCCACCGCATGATACTAGACATGATAGCAAGGTTGCCGGAACTTACGGAGGTCGACGGATCGATGACTCCTCTCGAAGAACCTCGACGACACAAACGAAAAGGGACTCAAACTTGGCACGGGCCGGTTGTGTTGATTTGATTGTGAATGCATTTTACAATGGTCGAGGGTTTATATTTATACCCCGACAAACATAAGTCCTAAACAGATAAAGATATTAGGCAAGCACAAAGCCGCCGCCTTTATCCTTCTCGAATTGTCACGCTTTTTCCCTTTAAAGTCAATCGCCTTGCTTCCCGAATAGAGCTATTGTGTTTGAAGATAACCGCACACGTGACCGCTTGTCGAACGACCCGTAGCCAGCCGTATGTACGCTTGTCGAATAGCTCAAATTTAGCCGACCGCACACCCATTTGCCGAACGCTGTTGAATTCCTCGCTTATATACCTTGCCGAATCGGCCCACCTGTCATTGACCTTTACCAAAATCCAGTGTTAACACATCCTATCACAATTATTTGCATAAAGTAAAGCACTAGCAGCTACATATGCACGCCTAATAGGATTCTACGAGGTTGGGTGGGACGCGGCATCTGTTCATAGCAATCCATAATCATCCACATCTGGTTGCTCTTCGCGTCTCCTCCTCCCAGCGGATCTCTGGTCTATCCATTGTCACCATGATGCAACTACCTCGATATAGCGACAAACAAGGCAAAAGAGCAATCAATCCCCAACCAAAATCCAGAACTCTCCCAAAAGGCAACAAGATACAGAAAGGATCCAGGTAACTCTGAATAAACATTGAAAAGACTTAGCCCTCGCAGAGAGTGTCCGATCCTGGGCTTAAAATAAGTAGAAGTGGTTGTCTGTTAAGCATGAGTTCGGATCGAGGCCTCGAAATAGCCAGCACCTCCTGGGTCGACCATGTCGACCTGTACGGCTCCAAAAGAAGAGGCAGTGATCCTAACTTAACTTAAGCGAACACCATGACTTGTGGCCTCCCAATCCAAAAGTCATGGAAATCGGTGGAGGGTTTTCCACATCCTCACGGCACATCGCTTGATGGGTTTTCCGCTTCCTTGCAGGTGGGTGAGCGCGACGGTGCCCACGGGTGCCAGAAAGACCCTGGTGTTGAGAGGGGGGTGCCTCCGCCGAGGAGCGCCGCCGGCGTGAGGCCACATGCCCCGGGTAAGGCCCCATCAGTCCGACCTCGGTGGAGGGGGGGCCGTATGAGGGTGGCGGCGCCGCCCCCGGAGGCAGTGATGGCAAAGGCGGCGAAGGGTGGAGGGAGAGCGGAACCGCATGGATTCGAGCGCCGCGGGTTCCTCCTCCTTGGTCGTGCTTCCCGAGAGCCACCGCCTCCGGCTTCGGCGCCCGGCGAGGGACACCGCCGCCGGGCGGCCGTGGGCGTGCGTCCGGCCTCGCTTTTGCCACTAGGCAGCCTCAAAGTTGAGTTTCCTAAATAGCGCGAGGAGCGAAACCCTTCGTGCTAGGCGACCCAAGGGAGGAAAAGGACTACTTGAGCCGGGAACCCATTTGGGTAAGATCCGGAGCTGCCCAAAGAGGTTGGGACCCGGGTCGGGCCGAGGGGTCGCCGCGCCTCAAGCTCGCGAGGCACTGCTCAAGGTAAGCCCGATCTAGTTCTAGGGTTTGGTCCCTTTCCTTGTAGATCTTCGAGTTATTTACATTCAGATTACCGATGGTTGTTCCTCGCCAATGGTGATGGTGAGGTCCCCGCAAAAAGTCTTACTTCCTTCATCACCGTAGGTCGCCATGGGAGTCGCTTGTCGCTAGGGGCGAAGCCGAGCCAGCCCCGGGTGGACGAGGCCGAGAGTCGCACCCTCCGGCCCAAAAAGGCTTGCGGTGAGCTGGCCAGGCGGGTCCAGAGGCGGAGGGGAAAGCAAAGGAGCCAAGGGGAGAGAAGGAGCTCCTCATGCAGAAGCGGTCCCCGCATGAGAAGGACACGGCCCGAGAGGAAAAGGCGGCGGGTCAAGGGTTAAGGCCCCCCAGCCGAGGTCGATGGAGCCAAGCAAGCTTGAGGCAGAGGCCACCACGCATTCGGGCTGGGCCGGCCATGGAGGTGGCCCCGCCGAGGGCTAAGGTTCGCACCTCGAGGGCGAGGCCGGCCGCAAAGCAGCTGCGATGAGAAGAATGCGCTGAAATCCGTGGTCAAAGTTAGTTATTTCATTTGGGTTGGGACTGCATACCTTCTCGTCCGTTGTTGCTCGACGCCTGTTGCCGCCTTTGTCCGGCAGAGCTCGAAAAGTTGCTTGCCGGGGCGAAGATGAATCTTGAGGCGGTGTCGATTGAGCGTGACCACCGGGCGGGGTTGCGGGATCATCTCGCGACGCTTGGGGCCAAAGCCCCCGTACAGAGGGGTTGGTTGCCGCGTGGCCCGGGTGACCGACCGAGCGCGTGAGCTTGAGGTGGAGGCCTTCCGCGCCGGGGCCAACCGATCATTCGCCGTCGTTTACTCCCACTTTGACGAGAACGTGAAGCTTGATGTCCTCGCGGGGGGGGATACGCCGGGGCGGGTTCGAGAGTGAGTTGGAGGATATCGAGGCGTGGTGGAACCGCTATCGCGAGCCCCCCGGCATCGTATGGCGGAGATGTCCCGCCACATAAAGGTTGATTAGTTTGTGCCGGTGTTCGGCCGCCGCATCGAACATTTGTTGTATGAGAAAAGACTTGCATTTGCGCCTTGCTTGGCTAGGGAACTTGATGTCGCTTTTCTTGGTTTTTTATCGGGCGTTTTAAAGCGCAGTCGTGGCCTAGGGTCGAGAGGGGGTCGGCCTGATCTAGGCCGTAGTCATTGAGATGTGGGTCATCTTGTCGACCCCCGAGGTCTGGTCCATGTGGCGTGCTGGCCCCTTATCTTAGTCCTTTTATTGGAAAGTTGCGAATTCTTGCCTATGGGGGTGAGACCATGCCTTGGGGTCACCGCCCCTAGGTTCGACACCGGTAGATCGGTGCCCTGCCCCGAGGGCGTGGGTCGCCATGCCGATGTGTTCCATGGGTTTCGGCCCTCGCCTTTGCGGTCCCACCCTTGAGGCAGGAATTTAAGGTTTTGAAAAGAGTTTTTTGTAGGCTATCACGTGATGTCTATCTCTACCTTTACCAGCCCCCGAGTGACGGCTGTCCCCAGGGGTGGGGTCAGGCGTTACATAGAAAAAAGACAGGGTGAAATGACAAACATCTCTTTATTCGATAATCGAAAACTTTTTTACATGGTTTGACTATGTACAAGCTTCAAAGGAACTTAGGGATAAAAGTGACATAGCTGTTCTATATTCCACACGTTGGTGAGGACCTCTCCCTTGTGGTTCTTGAGCCTGTACGTCCCTGGCCGAAGTGCCTGGTGTATGATGAAGGGTCCTTCCCATGGCGGCGATAGCTTGTGGCGGTCCTTGTTGTCCTGGCGCAGGAGTAGCACGAGGTCCCCGACGCTAAAGGCACGTCCACGAATGCGCCGGTTATGATAGCGTCGGAGGGCTTGCTAATACTTGGCGGAGTGTAGTAAAGCGACATCGCGGGCCTCGGCCCACCGGGTCCAATGCGCCTTCTAAGTGGGACGGTGTTCCCCCGCCCGTGTAAGCCTGCACTCCTGGGGCCCCGTACTTGAGGTCAAGTGGGGAGGACGGCCTCCGCACCGTAGACCATGAAGAACGGGGTGTACCCCATAGCACGGCTAGGGGTCGTCCGTAGACTCCAAGCACCGAGGGGAGCTCTTCGACCCATCGCCTCCCGAACTTGTTGAGACGGTTGAAGATTCGAGGCTTCAGCCCTTGTAGGATCATCCCGTTTGCGTGCTCGACCCGTCCGTTTGTCCGGGGGTGCGTCACTGCTGCCTAGTCGACTCGAATGTTGAACTTGTCACAAAAGTTGAGGAACTTTTTGCCGGTAAACTGAGTTCTGTTGTCGGTGATGATCGAGTTGGGGACCCCGAACCGGTAGACAATGTTAGTGAAGAAGTGCACGGCCTCCTCGGAGCGCACTCTTGTTATGGGCCATGCTTTGATCCATTTCAAGAACTTGTCGATCGTGACAAGCACGCAGCGTGTGCCTTTCGGGCGCCTTTTTAGCCGTCCGACCAAGTCGAGTCCCTAGACCGTGAAGGGCCAGTGATCGATGGTCCTGAGCGCCTCGGGCGGGCAGTGTGTGTCCGCCGCGGCGTAGAATTGGCATCCCTTGCACGAGCGCACTGTGTCATCTCAAGGCCCATCACACCAGGGGCCAAGAGAATCCTTTGCCGGTAGGTGTTCCCCACTAGCGTCCTGGGCACAGCGTGGTGTCCGCAGATTCCTGCATGGATCTCTTTGAGGAGCTCCTTCCCCTGGGAGATCGGGATGCATCTCATCGACGCTCGAGTGTCCCTTTTGATATAGGTCTCCGCTTATGACGGTGAAGGTCTTGGCGCTGCCGCGCGAGCCTTCGGCCTTGGTTTTATCCGCTGGGCGTGACCTCCCCCTTGATGAGGCAAGCCAAGGTACGGGTACCTCCAACTGCGGGTTCCGTGGTCATCTCTGATGCCTCATCGACAGTCCTTGTGACGAAGACCTCTGGAGGAGTTTCTGGATGGGCGTGGAATGTTTGCAGCCCGTCCTCTGAGGGCCAGATACTCGCTACCAAGGGTTGGGTGCTAGCCCCCGAGGGTTGAGGGTCAGCCCCCAAGGGTCGAGGGTCAGTCCCCGAGCGTGAGGGGTCAGCCCCGTGGGTCGAGGGTCAGCCCCCGTGGGTCGAGGGTCAGTCCTCGAGCGTGAGGGTTGGGCTTCCTCACTTGGAACTGGTTCGGCGGGGCGGACTGTGGGCTTGAGTTGATCGCTAACGAAGACGGCCGTCGGGACTGGTTCCTTTTCAGACGCCATTTTAGCGAGCGCGTCGGTGGCCTCGTTATCCCGTCGAGGGATGTGGACAAGCGCGAGGCCGTTGAACCTGTCCTCCAGCCACTGGACCTCTCGGCAGTACGCGGCCATTTTGGGGTCATGGCAATTCGACTCCTTCATGACCTGCCCAACGACGAGTTGCGAGTCACCCTTGATTACCAGGCGGCGGATTCCTAGCTCCGTGGCGATTCACAGACCGTTCACCAGGGCCTCATACTCTGCCACGTTGTTAGAAGCTAGGAAATGTAATCAAATGGTATACCTCATTCGCACTCCGAGCGGCGAGACGAAGACGAGTCCAGCCCCCGTGCCTTTCTTCATCAGCGAGCCATCGAAATACATCGCCCAACTCCCCGCGCCTCGGTCGGAGGAAGCCGGACTTCCGCCCATTCCATGACGAAGTCCACCAAGACCCGAGATTTGATAGCGGTTCATGGCGTATAGGTGATGTCGGCCCCATTAGCTCTAGGGCCCATTTCGTGATACGCCCTGTTGCTTCGGGGCTCTGGATGACCTCTCCGAGCGGGAATAAGGAGACGACGATGATTTTATGGGAGTCGAAGTAGTGCCTGAGTTTCCTACAAGCGATGAGCACCGTGTAGAGGAGCTTTTGGATTTGAGGGTAGCGTGTCTTGGTCGGGAAAGCACTTCACCGATAAAATATACCGCCTTTTGCACCTTGAGGGCGTGACCCTCCTCCTCGCTTACCACAACGGCGGCGCTGACTACTTGGGTCGTAGTTGCCGATATACAAGGGGGAGCTCCTCCTTGTTCGGGGGTCGATGGGCGGACTAGAAAGGAGGCACTTCAGCCCGTCGAGGGCTTCCCCGAGCCTCGGCATCCACTCGAAGCCGTTGGACTTCTTTAAGAGTTTATAGAGGGGCAGGCCTTGTTCGCCGAGGCGTGAGATGAAATGGCTGAGGGCCGCTAGGCATCCCATGATGTGCTGCACCCCTTTTATGTTCTGTATTGGCCCTAACTTTGTGATGGCCTTGATCTTGTCAGGGTTGGCCTCGATGTCGCTACTGATACGATGAAGCCTAGGAGCATCCCTCGTGGGACCCCAAAGACGCATTTTTTAGGGTTTAGCTTGATTCCCTTCTTGATCATCTTTCGGAAGGCTTTCTCAAGATCGGCGATGTGCTGGTCGATCTGTTTGGATTTTACGACAATGTCGTCGACGTAGACTTCAACGATCTCACTGATGGATTTGCCGAAACAGCTGACCATGCACCGCTGAAAGGTGGCACCCGTGTTCTTGAGCCCAAACGGCATGGTCGTAGCAGCAAAGACGAATTCGAACGGGGTGATGGATGAGGTTGCCTCCTGGTCGGATTCCTTCATTGGGATCTGGTGGTAGCCCGAGTAGGCGTCGAGAAAGGAGAGGGTTTCGCAACCTGAGGTCAAATCAACTATCTGATCTATACGCGGCAAGGGGTACGGATCCTTTGGGCATGCTTTGTTTAGACCAGTATAATCAACACACATTCTCCATTTATCATTTTTCTTTTTTACAAGAACGGGGTTCGCTATCCACTCGAGATGGTGCACTTCCCTAATGAATCCGGCCGCCAAAAGCCTCTTGAGCTCCTCGCCGATGACCTTGCGCCTTACGTCGTCAAAGCGCCGCAGTCGTTGCCTCACCGGCTTGGAGCCGGCCTTGATCCATAAGGCGTGCTCGGCGACATCCCTTGAAACTCCTGGCATATCCGAGGGTTTCCACGCGAATATTTGTTGGTTCACGCGGAGGAAGTCGACGAGCGTGCTTTCCTATTTGGGGGAGAGGGATGCGCTGATGCACACCGTCCTCCCGTCGGAGCTACTGGGGTCGAGGGGCACCTGCTTGGTGTCCTTGTCCGGCTTGAAGTTTGCTCCGGTGGGCTTCTTGGCATCAGGGAGGTCGTCCTCCTCCACCAGGCTATGGAGGAGGTGGAGCTCCTCTGAGTTGATGATGGTGTCGGCCAGATCGCAGCTCTGCATCTCACACTCGTAGGACTGCTGCACAGACGAGCTCACCGTGATAACCCCCTTTGGGCCCGGCATCTTCAGCTTTAGGTAGGTGTAGCTTGGGATGGCCATGAACTTCACGTAGCATGGCCGGCCCAGCACGGCGTGGTAGGTCCCGGGGAAGCCGACCACCTCGAAGGTGAGGGTCTCCTTCCGGAAGTTGAGCGGTGTCCCGAACGTGACCGGGAGGTCGATCTGTCCCAATGGTTGTGCCTGCTTCCCGGGTACGACGCCGTGGAAAGGGGCCCCATCAGGACGAATCCGGGAGCGGCTGATCCCCATTGCGTCAAAGGTCTCGATGTAGAGGATGTTGAGGCCGCTGCCGCCATCCATGAGGACCTTCGAAAGGCGCTTGTTGGCGGCGATTGGGCTGACGACGAGGGGGTATCGCCCGGGCCACGGCATGAAGTCCGGGTGGTCGGAGTGGTCGAAGGTGATGGGGGTGTTGGCCCACCTATGAAAGGTGGGAGTCACCGGCTCGGCATGGAAGACCTCGCGCTGTTCAAGCTTCTGGGCCCTCTTCGACGCGTAGCTCTCCGGCCCTCCGAAGATCATGAGGCAGTCGTAGTTGGCCGGGAAGACTTCGTCGCCGCCTTGCTCCTCTCCTCCGGTGTTGTCCACCGGGGGATAGGACTGCTTCTTCTTCTTCTCTGCCTTCTTGACTTCTTCGAGTAGGAACTTCTTCATGGTCCCACAATCCTTGAGGAGGTGGTCGACCTTGTAAGCATGGTTGCTGCAGGGCTCATTGAGCTTCTTCTCAAAGAAATTTGGTGCCTCCTTCGTGGCGGCCTTCTTGCCCTTTGGTTCGGCGGCGGCGACGAACTCCGCTTCTCATCGTTGCTTCCTCTTCTTCTTCTTTTTCGAGACGCTTGGAGGGGCCTTCGCTGGCTCCCTCCTCCCGCTTGCCCTTGCCTTTAGGGTGATCGAAGATAGTCCCGACCGCGTCCTCTCCGGAAGCAAAACTGGTGGTGATGTCGAGCAGCTCCTTCGTGGAGCGTGGCTGATTTCTCCCTAGCTCATGCACCAGGTTCTTGTTGGTGGTTCCCGAGAGGAAGGCACTGATGACGTCAGTATCCGCCACATGGGAGAGCTCGGTGCACTGCCGAGAGAACCGCTTGATGTACTCCCTCAGGGACTCACCGGGCTCTTGTGTGTAGCTGCGCAGGTCCCAGGGGTTTCCTGGTCGAGTGTAGGTCCCCTGGAAGTGCCCGACGAAGATCTCCCTGAGGTCTCCCCACGAGTTGATCGAGGCAGGAGGGAGGTGTTCGAGCCAAGCTCAAGTCGTGTCGGCGAGGTAGAGCGGGAGGTTCCGGATGATGAAGGCCTCGTTGTTCCGCTTCCCGTGCCAGCAAAGCCAGCGGTAGTCCTCCAAATGATCCCGTGGTTCGCCTCCCCCGAAGTACTTTGTGATGTTCGTAGGTGCTCGGTAACGTTGGGGAACCTGCGCGTTGAGGATGTTCCGACCAAAAGCCTGGGGTCCGGTGGGAGGCGGGGCATTCGCGAGGTCGTGGTCTCGTTGCTGCGGCTCGCTTGGGCTAACGCTCCATTCGTGCCGGGGTCGTAACGACCACCGCGACGTGGGTTGTAGTCCCGTGCGACCGAACGCTCCCGATCCCTCTAGTTCCGCTCACCGCGCGAGAACGGCTCGAGTCATGGATCACCCCCCGCCGCTCGCTGTGGGGGACGTCCGAGCTTCGGACCGAAATGCGGGCTGACGGTCCCCTACCCGGGGATGAGACAACGCCTGACGACTTGGGGTCGGCTCGTGCCGTCGGGACATCGAGCTTTCCGCCTGTTGCTGCGCTGTGAGATTGAGCAGCTCTTGGATGTCCCGCTGGCCTTTCGCTCTTCCGGGGTGGCCGGCTCAGGGAGCCGCTGCAGAAACGCTGCGGCCACCACGATGTTCTGGCTAGCTTGAGGGAAGAACAGCGTTTGGCCCGCGTCTTCTTGGATGCGCATTTCCCGCCTCGCGTGACGCACGCCCTCGCAGCGTGGGTTTGCGGGGCGATAGTACTCACTTCCGTGCCTCTCGCTGGGCTCCTGTCCGGCAGACAACGGGACGCCCCCTAGGGCCAGGGCTAGCTCAGCTAGATCGTATTCACCGGCGTAGTTGTGGTTCTCTGACCTCGCGGCTGCCTCCACCGCCTCAGAATCGCAAGCGGTGGGGTTGCCCGGGGGGTAACCTCCTGAATTTTGGGGGTCGTGCTCCCCCGTGCTCCTCCTCGATGTTGGCCATGTAGCACTCACGGAAGGATGGGTACTCCTCCGGTGGAGTCCGGGTCCAAGGCTTCACTGGATTCCTCGGATGACAGGATGTCCAGACCGAGTCCCGACCAAGTCCGCCATCCCAACGAATCCTCGACCACCGCTGCATCGCCGCCGGGTATTTTTGGAGTCTGGATGCCGATGGTCGCGGCGGCATTGCGAAGGCCAAAAAGGAATTCCGTCGACGCCGGGCAGCCACGAGTGGTGATCGCCACGGCGCGCAGGCCATCTCCGCTGATGCGGGCGGAAGAGGGCCTGCCTGTTCCTCGTTGGAATGGCAGGACCTTCGTCCGGGGCTCGTCTCTCGGACGCAGTCAGACGGAGGCCTTCGAGGGCCTCGGCGGTGGTACGGACGTCAGGGAGGGGAGGAGGGATCGCGACCCTCCGTAGCGTCCCCTCCTCAGTGACGACAAAGTCCAAGCTCCCAAAACGCACGAGCGCTTCGGGGGCCCAGGACACAGCATGGCTTCCCATCTAGGGCCCTGGTTTGGAGATGAAACGGTAAGGCCCCTACCTGGCGCGCCAACTGTTGGTGTTTCGTAAAAGCACCAACTAGTAAATTTATAGATGCGCGTTTATGTCCGGAAGGTTCGCTAAGTGGACATGGGAGAGTATACTGGTTCGAGCGTGAGGCCCTACGTCTAGTTCGAAAGGATCGTGTTACTCAGCGGCGGTTCATAGTAGGGGTTACAACCGGTTCGAGAGAGGGGGGGGCTCCCAAGTATCTGATTGAGCGTGGTGCCAATATCGTGGCGTGTGAGTGTGTGATCTCTTGGTTCTTGATCGGTTTGGATTGATCTATTCAGATTGATCTGTTTGGATTTCGTGGCTCGCCCTCCCTTTTATAGATGAAGAGAGGGAATGGCCTTACATGCCTCATAGAGAGAGTATGGGTGTATTGTGTAGAAAAAGAAAGAAAAAAGGATAATGGTGGAGTGGCTCGTCTGCCTTGCTAGGGTCGGGGTGTCCTCCTTCCTTGCATCGCACGCATTGATCAGGGACGGTCGCCAGTGTGGTCATGTCGCTGAAGTGCTTGTCCATGCCTTAACAGTGGACGGAGAGGCTGAACAGTTTGATCAAAGCGCTTAGAGTATTGTCCCGGACATAATGGCGTTGTACGGCACGGGAGTCGGTCGTGACGGATGGATTGTCTGGACTGTCAATCAGGAGGGCGATTAGACGTCGAACCACGCTCTGCCCCTGGTTAACAGTGCGGTCAAGGGACAAGCCACGCCCTGCTCTAACTAATAGTGCCGCTATCGTTTGTGGCCATCCCTGTGCTGACCCACAGTGCGGTCAAGGTGCTCCTCGCCCATGCCCTGCACGGGGCGCAGACGGAGAGGATGTGTTTTGACCGGTCATGCTGTCAGCGAGGTCATCGCTCACGCGTGGGGCGCAAGCCTCGGTTGCTTCTCCGTGAAGACGTCTGCGAGGGGTCGTGCGAGCCACGGCCTCTCGGGCCACGACCCCAGGAGGTCTCTTGCCCCATGAGGGGTCGTGCGAGCCGCGCGCCCTGAGGGTCATGCCTCGCTCCAAGGGCCGCACGGCGCTGCCCGCCCACCAGGTCCGGCCTTCGTTTAGCGGACGTGGGCTTGTATTTGCGACCCGCTTAATTTCGCTAGCTGGGGCCCAACAGGCCGGTTGTTTGGCCCCCGACACTCAGCGTCCGTACGCAGCCTTGCCACGCTGTGTGCATCGCATGGCACGGACGCCGAGAGCTCGCCAGGTAGCATTGCTCCAGGCGGCAGCGGCGGCTGGTGCCGGGGGTGCGCCCCTTAGGGTTCAGCGCCACGCGTAGCAGGCCAGCCTAGGCCGCCACAAGGCCGCGGGCCGCGAATGGGTGGCGCTGGCCTGGCTTGGGCCGTGGTGCCGCAGCCGCAGACAGACGGAGGGAGGTGGCGCGGGCCGGGCCGGGTGTTGGTATAAATTAACCGCACTCTATTAAATAATATTAAGTAAGATTATTTGCAAGCGCATACGTATATCATTATCGACGCCACATTTTACCCGAGGTTTTAAATATCGTATCCACAGGAACAGCTTGTGATGATGACAAAGTCTATAGTCTTAACCGTACAATTAGGCTAGATAATATCAAGAAAGAGGAAATAGCTATTGAACTCTAGTTCTGACAACCGGTAAGCTTTGTATAATATTGTTCTAACTGGGCAAGTAACCCAAATAGGAGAAGAAACAGAGTAATCTCCTACCAAGCACCTATAAGCCTATCAGTCCTATCAACGGGAAGTGGACTATAGAGGATTCAACGAAGCTATAAAGTCACCTTCGCGAGCTACCACTATCCGACTAATCAGGGGACATCCACAAGTAAACCTAGCCTAGGCACCACACCCACACTATGAAATACTACTTCAACCAAGTAATGACCAAGATCAAAGCACTCAATATGAGCTGTGGACTGCACTCTATTAAATAATATTAAGTAAGATTATCTGCAAGCGCACAGATATCATTACCGACGCCACATTTTACCCTGAGGTTTTAAATATCGTATCCACAGGAACAATTGTGATGATGACAAAGTCTATAGCCTTAACCGCATAATTAAGCTAGATAATATCAAGAAAGAGGAAATAGCTATTGAACTCTAGTTCTGATAACCGGTAAGCTTTGTATAATATTGTTCTAACTGGCAAGTAACCCGAATAGGAGAAGAAACAGAGTAATCTCCTACCAAGCACCTATAAGCCTATCAGTCCTATCAACGGGAAGTGGACTATAGAGGATTCAACGAAACTATAAAGTCACCTTCGCGAGCTACCACTATCCGGCTAATCAGGGGACATCCACAAGTAAACCTAGCCTAGGCACCACGCCTACACTATGAAATACTACTTCAACCAAGTAATGACCAAAATTAAAGCACTCAATATGAGCTATGAACTTAAGAACAAATAAGAACAACTGCTTACTTGAATCAGAATGACGAATACAAAAGTACCTTAGAACACAGCTCCGGGCGAGGGAGCTGAATCCAGAAGAATACAGCCACGAAGAAGCACCGATAGGCCGGAACTCCTCTAGAATCTCTACTCCTCTACTCAATCTCTCTAATCTCTAAACAAGACTAGATCTAGATGAACTAGTCTCTCCTAATTGCTACAACTAGATGAACTAGAACTAGATCAACTAGAACTAGATCAACTAGAGGGACCCTAACCCTAATTATGTAGAGAATATGAAGCACCGGGTGTAGAATGCCTTCAAGGAGGGGGTCTGCCCCTTTATTTATAGCCCGGTGGGATGAACGTGCGCCGTTGGATCAAACCGACTTGGGCAACGGTGGAGATGCAAACCCTAAGGCGGTAGGAGGAAGCTTCCAGAAGAGGAGCGCCGTCGGTTGACCTAGGGCGCCACCCGGCCCCAGGGTAGGGCCGGCCGGCCCCACCTGATCCCCTCTTTGCGCCCCGCTGCTTCGGGTGTCTTCTAGACCCTTCCCCGATCCTTTTGGCGATATATTCCGTCATGGTTAAGTTTTGTGATAATTATGCAATGTAATCCCTCTTTTAAGCTTTTCCTCGAAAGGTCCCCTCGAAAATATAGAATATGCAAAACATGGAAATTATCGCTTAAAACCCTAGACTAGTGTGTATTCATGTATCTTTTCATGTCTAAAGTTCTAATAAATATTGACGTTATCCATCGTCAACAACTCCCCCAAGCTTACCTTTTGCCAGTCCCTTGGCAAATAACCTAAGCGTAATTATTAAAATATTTGGATCAGGAGTTACTGCTATGCTTTTATTTCTTTTAAGTACACTTGCTTTTAAATAGAAAATTTCCTCCGGTTTAGACAAAACTGCTCTAACTTTCAAACTTACCCATTTTACCTTTAACCATAGGGCTTTACAGCTTATGCATGAGTCTTGAGCAATTAAAAGATAGAACAATCAAGTCAAGCACTATGTCTCAAATTCTTCATAGTACCAATATTCTAGAGTTTTGTAAGTCTTCGAAATAAAACTCAGAGATTAATTATATGATACCCTTAAGTCTCTTATTATATATGGTATTTATAGATCTCACTGAGGCATTAATAATGTCATGCCTTCCTACAACTAAGGATTATAGTGGAGTTTATAGGAATGGCATTAAAACAAAGATAAACATACTTGCAGTTCATATATTGTAAAGTCAAACAATGGATCCACAGAGAATCAAGGCATACAATCAAATCAAGATGTGCATGTGTATGGAATATGGTGGATAGGTGTATATATGGTATTTAGTGGCTAATCCTAATTCTACTTGTGCTCTTTGAAAATAACTCCCTCCTTAGAACTTTTCAAGGGAAAACATGGGCTATCTTTATTCTCTCTCTTTTTTTATTAATCTGGGAGGCGGGCATCTATGCACCCATTGTTTTAATTGTTGGGACACTTGTCCATCTTTTACTTCCCTTTTTCTTCTTCTCTTTTTTAATACTTTTACATAGCCACATGCATCCTTTGAATGTAAATAATTGGAGAGATAATGATAAGAACTTAGAGCAATTAAATGGGGGCTGTCCTATAGGGTATATTTTTAGGTGTTTAGTCCTAGTGTAGGAGAAAAACATTTTTAAGGTGGATCTGGATGAAAGTGAAAATGACTGCGCTTACATCCCAGAGTAGGAGTAATGCATATGTGGGTGGAGAGTGCGTAAGTGATCTTGATTTTAAAAGCATGACAAGGCTCTCATAAGGTATACAACAAAGATTGACTAAACTTAATGTAAAGCAAGCAAAGATGAATGCGCAAAGGTTTTCCTAACTCTAAATGTATTATATGGCTTTGGTAGGAATTCAAACTTTATCATACAAGAGCTCATCATGTAATATTTTAGGTTTTCAAAATAAATCTTCAGAACTTAGTAATGCTAGGAATAAGATAAATAGCAGCTTAGACCTTCATGTATCATATCAATCAATTACCTAGACTTAGCTCAAGCATATGCCTCCATAAATTTTAGGTTTAGAGTAAATTCTTATATCAAAGTAGTCATGTCCAAAACTCTAGAGAATTCATGGTTGAAAACAAGGCACTTGAAAGGCATTACAAGAGAGCAACTATTTATCATCTCCAAGACAAAATTTTAATGTTCTCCAGTTTTTAATTGACTCTTACTAACTAGACACACTCTATGATCACACCTTAATACAGAGATAAGTATTTTTTTTGGTTTAATTTGTTATTCATCTTTTTTTATTCTATTGACTCACAAGACTCTAAAGACATGGACCTTCATGTGCCCATATATTTTTTGGTATTTTATGACTATATAAAACAAACTCAATAATCGCCTAGGTATAGTTACCTGATAACTAGGGGTGCTCCTCCCCCAAGCTAGATGTTTGCAATACTTGGTGTTGATGATCTTTAGAGTGAGCTAACCAAATAGCGTCCCTAGTGGGTGCCACTAATAGACTCTCTTCTTGTCATAATGTTGTTCCTTTATAATTACACTCCAACAAGAAAACCAAAACTCGAGGCTCAAATTTAATAAGAGGTTAGCGATCAGCCAATAAGCAATTGATTATTCTTATGAGTTGATTTCAGATTGATAAGTTTTAGCAGAAATTCTCTTTTTTTTAGATTTTCTAGTTTAATTATACAGAAATTAAATATGCGTGCATTTTTATGCCACCACAGAAAATATTTATTCTTATGGGGTTTAGGATTTTTATAATACAAGAAATTAAATACAGGAGCTATTATTATTTTTTATGACACCACAAAGAAATATTCCTACAGAGTTACCATAAGTTTATTCACGTGGGGCTTTTAATATTTTATGATGCAAAGAAATGAAGCAATAAAGATTTTTTATTTTATTTTCCTTTTAATATTTTTGAAGATGAATATGTTAAAGTGAAATTATTAATGTAGATAGGAATACTAATTAATTAGATAACTACCATATTACCTTATGGTAAGGACATAAAATTTAAAGTTTACCGATAGAACTTCTTCTTCCACTCTTGTGTATCTCTCCATCTTGAGAGATGGAGGTCGTAATGGTTGCATGCCTCTAGTGATGGTAATGTCACTTTTTTCTTTGATTTGGCCAACAGGTTGAAGTAAAGCTTTAATAGTAGCTGGCAAAGATCTTACTCAAAGTGCATGTTCACAGAACTTTCACTTATAGAATTAATAAACTTTTCTTGATGTGTTGTCCTGTTTACAAAATCAAGGCAAAGATCAAGTGCATGGGCTCTACTGGTGGAAAAACACCAACAGAACCAAATCTATTTCTTTATTTATTTTTCTCCATCTTTAGGCACATTGAATAAGATAAAGTCGGTGTTACATAAATTGTTTATTTATGATATGAGTGGTAAGATCAAAAGCTTAAGCATTGAATGTTGCATTTAAGTTTACATGGTAGAAAAGACTGAAATTGCTTAACCAATGGAAGGATTGTCTATCTATATATAAATTTTCATATGAGTATGACTATCGTTTTCTCAAGATTGAATATAATATTTTAACTTGTTTGGTTAAGACTGAGATTAAGAGAACGGTGCCATAAACAATTTTAAAGAACAAAGCATGTTGAGTTAATTAGGTTAACCAATTTAAGTTGTAACTCTAACATGTTTGTGTATTTATGTGCACCAAGATCAAGAGAAGAGTAGTAACCACTTACCTTAGAATATTACCTTCATTATTAGAGCGTGACGACACTAAGTGATGAAGGGTAAATGACTGGTGGTCCTGACTGGTGGTCCTTCCTCTTGCATCTTGAGTTGTTTATGGACATCTTGTCTCCTCTGTTGCACTCATTCTTTTGCTATCTTTTACTTCTTTGATCTTTTGACTCTTTTCACTCTAGTCATTATTATGCCTGCAATGTATTAGTGGGCAACACATACCCGAAGGAGTATACAAATTTTAAACACAAAGTTGCTTGTCTAATATTTTATTTTATTCTGTCTATGCTAATAAAAAGATAATACTGATATTATTTTAGCATAGATCAGGTTTTATACAGACATGGCTTGAGGCAAAGTAACCTGCAGTAGAAGATAAAGTAAATAAATCATTAATACTCACAGTTCTATCATTTATGATGAATGAGCTATGTCTTCTTTTTTCAAGCATGTGCCCCCTGTCTCATTTCTAATTCGAATTTATCTCATGACTTACCCAAATTAATTTTAAAAGTTTTCTCATAGGGGTTAGCCCAATAAAAATATCCAATGTCTACTACAACAATTTCCAGTTCAATAACCAAGCTAGACTCCATGTCTAATTTAGTTAAGGAAGGCTATTTAACCTAAGCACCACGCTTAATTAAAAAAGCCTTTGAAAGTATGTGCAGTACTTACAAACCAAATCATACTATAGCAAACAAAGGTAATATGAAAACACTTATAGAGATTTATTCATTTAGAGATAAAAAGGTAAATAATTGAACATGAATTAAAAAGTAGATGCAACCAATATTAGCAACATAAAATTTTCTAAATAAGTCCATTCCCCAAGCTTGAATTTTGCAAGGCAGATTTAAGTTTGATGGATATAATTAATGTTGCATGATAATTGGTTGGACATATCTATTGCTGCTATTAGTCATTTTCTCACTTCAAACCTGAAATGGTTAGTGACAAAAAAATCCAAAGGAACATTTTCATGAATTCACAAGTGCATTATAGCTATGTTATTTTTTTTCAAAGTGGTTATTTTAGGATACAAGGTTATTCTTGAAAAACCTTCTAATTATTGTACATTGTGTTTGTGTGGCGGTTTCCTCTAGAACACTAGTCTTTGTGCGCCTATATCAAGATTACAATGAGATCTATAATATTTATGATAAACATATGCATCTACAACCACCATTTTAATGATTTTATGAACAGGTATAAAGAGGGGGTTGAAGATCTCGTGTGTGGTACTATTAGAGAGATCAAAAGATTCAGGAGATTTCTCATATGACCATGGATTCGATAAAGTGTTTATGAGATAATTCCCATGCTCATCGATGTGATTTCCCTTTTCAAACTTCAAGGGTGTTTCTTCATGGATGTCTATAGGCAACAAGTTTACCTCTATTATTTCATACCTATGACATTTATTAGATGTTTTATTTTCTAGAATTTTCCATGAATTGATATCTCTAAGGTTGGTCTCTAAAGCTTTCTCTAAACTTGGGTGAGTTCTGTTTATTAAAGAAATTGATTTAAGCTCACCATTTAAATTTAAACCAAGTTTAGATGCTAGTGCTAAAGCTTCATGCTTTTCCATCATTCTTTTATAATAGCATATGTATTTCTAGTATGTTCTATGCATTCCTGCCATTGTCGTTGCTCTTCTTGGGCATTCCTATGACTTTTATTCTTGAGATGTCTTGATAGATTTCTAGGGTCATTGTAAAGTTTAGTAGAAAGAGCATAAAAAGATTCATTGGGGTCAAGGATGGGTTTAGGGATGGGTTCAGAGACATTTATTGTAGGCATAGAAGGGGAGAAGATTGAATTTACTCATAAGTGGCTTGACTCTCCTTCTATGGCATTGCTCGACATGCGATCCTTGAACTCTCCCCAGTGCCATTTATGAGGGAAAGGAAGTTGACGATACTTTTTCCAAGATGCTCTTCTGAGAAGATCTAATGTGTATTGATTTATGAGCATCTTAGCTAACTGGAAGTCTAAATCATCAAAGTGGAATTTCAAAGGTTTAGGATTGATAGCTAAATCTTGGGAACGGGATGATTGTGTTTTAGCTACCAAGACTTCCGTTTCTAGTTCAGGTGATAAGTTCTTCTCTTCCTCGGAGAGCTCAGAATAGGTTTGAACAACCTTTTCTAGCATAGGCTTTGCTTCAATTATAGGTAAGTGAAGAAAAGCTCCTCCAGAGGCTAAATCAAGGGATTCCTTAGATTCCTTGGTAAGACCCAAATAAAAATATTGAATAAGCACAGGGTATGGAAAACCAAGGTCAGGGCCAAATGTAACAAGTTCATTAAAACGCTCCCATGATTTACTAAGAGATTCTTGTTCTAGTTGCCTAAAAGTTAGAACCTCTTTTTGAAGGTTAACTACTCTATGGATGGGAAAGAAATATAAACAAAATTCAGAGTATAATATTTTCCAATCACCTTGCATACTCCCTACGGCTCGATTATACCAACGTTTGGCTCTTCCAAATAAGGAAAAACAGAAAAAAAGCTTCCATCTAATAGTCTTATCGGACATGCCAAAGCAATGTGTAAGCATGCACAGGTCTGCTCGAATTCTCGTAAGTGTGAGTATGGGTTTTCGTTACCTTCTCCCGAGAAGGGTTTATCCTGAATCATATTAATTAAACTTGGGCGCAGCTCATAGCCAGGTGTTATGATAGGTTCATTAGATTTTGGTGGCCCGAAGCTTTCACGCATGCCATAAAAATAGATAGGAATAAAATTAAAAGCATCCATAAGGATGAACATAAAAATAATGAAGTGAATGGGATAAAATAAGAAAAGATAAAAGTATAAGACAAGATTAAGCTAGACTAAGTCAAAATCAGCAAACCGTTCCCCGGTAACGGCGCCAAAAATGCTTGTTGGTATAAATTAACTGCACTCCATTAAATAATACTTAAGTAAGATTATCTGCAAGCGCACAGATATCATTACCAACGTCACATTTTACCCGGAGGTTTTAAATATCGTATCCACAGGGAACAGTTGTGATAATGACAAAGTCTATAGTCTTAACCCTACAATTAGGCTAGATAATATCAAGAAAGAGGAAATAGCTATTGAACTCTAGTTCGACAACCGTAAGCTTTGCATTATATTGTTATAACTGGGCAAGTAACCCGAATAGGAGAAGAAACAGAGTAATCTCCTACCAAGCACCTATAAGCCTATCAGTCCTATCAACGTAAAAGTAGACTACGTGAGGATTCAACGAAGCTATAAAGTCACCTTCGCGAGCTACCACTATGCGGCTAATTAGGGGCCATCCACAAGTAAACCTAGCCTAGGCACCATGCCTACACTATGAACTACTTCAACCAAGTAATGACCAAGATCAAAGCACTCAATATGAGCTGTGAACTTAAGAACAAATAAGAACAACTGCTTACTTGAATCGGAATGACGAATACAAAAGTACCTCAGAACGCAGCTCCGGGTGAGGGAGCTGAATCTAGAAGAATACAGCCACGAAGAAGCACCGACAGGCCGGAACTCCTCTAGAATCTCTACTCCTCTACTCAATCTCTCTAATCTCTAAACAAGACTAGATCTAGATGAACTAGTCTCTCCTAATTGCTACAACTAGATGAACTAGAACTAGATCAACTAGAGGGACCCTAACCCTAATTATGTACAGAATATGAAGCACGGGGGTGTAGAATGCCTTCAGGGAGGGGGTCTGCGCCTTTATTTATAGCCCTAAGGGATGAACGTGCGCCGTTGGATCAAACCGACTTGGGCAACAAAGGGAGATGCAAACCCTAAGGTGGTAGGAGGAAGCTTCCAAAAGAGGAGCGCCGTCGGTTGACCTAGGGCGCCGCCCGGCCCCAGGGTGGGGCCGGCCGGCCCCACCTGATCCCCTCTATGGGCCCCGCTGCTTCGGGTGTCTTCTAGACCCTTCCTGATCCTTTTAGCGATATTTTCCATCACGGTTAAGTTTTGTGATAATTATGCAATATAATCCCTGTTTTAAGCTTTTCTGGAAAGGTCCCTGGAAAATATAGAATATGCAAAACTCATGGAAATTGTCAGTAAAAACCCTAGACTAGTGTGTATTCATGTATCTTTTCATGTCTAAAGTTCTAATAAATATTGACGTTATCCACCGTCAACAGCTGGGCTAGCAAGGAGGGAAGAGAAGGCTTCTTCCCCTTTCCATTTTGTTTATATTTAGGTGATGATTTTCCTACTTCTTGCTAGGGTTTTAGATGGATATAAAAGAGGATTTAGGAGAATTCAGAAATGAACTCAGGAGAAAGGAAAAGGAATATTTTCCCCTTGATTTTATGAGTTTGGGACAATGGGAAGTTGAGGGATTTTGGGATAAAAGGAAATGGAATTTCCCTTGTGACCATGAATTTAACGGGATTCAAAAATGGATTTTGAGGGTTATTTGAAGAGAGGAAATTTGCTACGGATGTGTGCACTCCAAAACACAATCAAGCCCATAACTAAATGAAGAACATGCGCACTTCCCTACAACCAATTCTATATGTATGCACCGATGTAGGAACTCCTCTCTGATTGACCTTGTTTGACCTAATGACTACATGCCTCACATATTGCCATAAAAATTTTAAAAAGTTTAGATTTTTGGTGTTTGGGAAAACCCGAGATGTTACAGACTACCCCTTTACAGAATCTCGTCCCTCGAGATTCAGATGTCGTCTAGGGTTGATGGCCTTACTCGATGTCCCATTAGCATCAATGCACCAAGTTTCGCAAGGAACTTTTCTGAAGAAATTTTTGAAAAGAGGGCTTTTGGAAAGGCATTTAAAAAAGGCATGAAACCACTTCGTTTGATCAAAAGGCGTAGAAAACCTGCTTTCAAAACTCTTTTCGAAATGAAGAAGAGCCTTTTAAAACTTTCATGCATCAAATTCAAAATACCTTTTTAAAACATTTTTTAAACTAGGGTTTTTGAAAGCGGTTTGAATGTGAGATGAAAACATTTTGCTTGCACAAAGATTTTGTAAACGAGTTCAAAAGTCGTTCGCAAACTTCTTTTTCTTTCAAAGTGTAAGCAATGGGTTTTTATGTAAAAGAAAGACTTTTGAAAATAGCCTTTATCTAAAAATCAAATCTTTCTTTTAAAGATTTTTTTTCTTTTTCAAACCAAAAATCTTTTATCCTCTTGCAACACCTTTTCAAAAACTTTTCAATTCTGGTCCTCATAAATCTTTTTCCTAAGAAACACCATTTGAAAGAAAGTGCAAGGGTTTAGAAATCATTTCCAAAACACATTATAAAATTTCATAATCAAATCATTCTTTGTTTGGTAAACATTTTAAAGGACCTTTTGAAATAGGTTTTCATAAATCCTTTAGCTGAAAATCATTTTGAAAGAAAAGAGCTTTTGAAATAACATTTTGAAATTGTTTTGAAACTTTGAAACTTTTGATTCAAGGGGATGGATTTTGAAATCGGGGAGTTTTTGAGGAACAAAAACATTTCTTAAAACTGATTTTTTACAAAAGATATATCTTTCCAAAAATAGGGTTCTGCTCCTAGCAAAATCTTTGGATTTCGAAATGTCTTTTGAAACAAGATGGAGCGTTAGGAAGGGATTTTGCAAAATCTAAGATAATTGAAAACAAAATGAATTTGTGAGAATAAAACTTCTTTCGAGGGATCTTATTTTCGCAATCGATTTTTGAAAAAAGGAGAGGCAGTTCGAGATTCGAGTGGTTTGCGGTACCAATTAGGGCGGTCACGGTCACTTTCCTTGATACCAAGATACGCCCGGCAAAGAAGCCATGTGGAGGCCTCACACATGGGGCCCCAAGTTTCGTAGCGGCATCATAGATCAAGATCGTGGCTCATTCCCAAATAGGTTACCGACAATGCCCCAAAATCCCGAACAAAAGGGAGGGGAGGGGGTTTTAAAGAGAAAGCCTTTGTGAACTATTCTCAAAGCATTTTCCAAAAAAGAGAGGGTTTTTTTTTTAAAAAACCATTTTATTTTGCAAATTTTTGAGAGGAAGAAGGTTGCAACCCTTGGTTTAAAACTAACACAAATAATTTGAAATTGGTTGCAACCCATTTTAATTCAAAAAACTTGTGAATCAAGAGTTTTCATATTTGCCAAGCTAGAGCAAACCCCCAAAAAGAGATTTGAAAAGGTTTGAAAAAGACTTTTAATTTGTGAAACAAATCAAAACTTTTATGTTTTTTCCATCCTTTTTTTGAAAGTGGGGGTCAGGATCCAAATCGTTTTGAAAACTTGCGCACCGGTTTTTTTGAAATAAAAGAAGGTCTTTAAAAGTCACCAAGTACGCGAGGGTTCCAAACCATTTTTTAATAGAAGGTTTTTGCAAATGCCGAGATTTTCCAAACTTTTAAAAGTGAGTCATTTTTTTAAAAAACTCCATTCGAACAAGGCAGATAGTTGTTTGAAACACTTTTTGAAATCTAGTTTCAAAAGCCTAATATGCGCCTTCAAAAGGGGTTGAAATCAAAGATTATGGAAACGCAAATCTTTTGGAAAATTTCTTTTGTGGTAAAACAAGTTCAAAAAGGAGTGCAAGGCCAAAAGATTTCAAAAGCTTCATTTTTTTCAAAACAAATTGTTGTCTCTTGTTGAATAAAACAAAAGAAGTTTGAAATTAGTTTGATACCATTTTCCAAATCGGAAGGTAAAGCTTTCACAAAAGGAACTCGGTTTTTGAGAAACACTTTTTGAAATTGGGTTTGAAAAGCGCATTTTGATTTGCAAAAGTAACTTTTGAAAAGTTTGTGGACAAGAATCTTTTGAAGCTATGTTGTTTCATAAAATTGGTTGTAAAACGCATTTGAAATCGTTGGTTGCTTCGAAAAAGGGGAATTTGGCTCATAAGGTGAAATTAAAGCTTTTTTAAAATAAAACCGAGCCAAAGGATCTTTGAAAATATTTTATTGATTGGAAAACAAGCTCTCGATTTTGAAAGCGAATTTGGAGCATGTTTTGAAAAAAAGAAATCGATTTTCAACAGTTTGAAGACGACTTTGGAAGTCAAAATGGGTTTTGAGATAGAAGTTAAAACTATTTTCTTTTGAAAGGGGAAATCTTTCTAAAAGCTTTTGAAACCTTTTGCTTTTGAAATAAAATTGGTTTTATGTGAGAAGTGACTTTTAAGAAAATTAGACAGTTTTTGCAAAGTTCTGTTTGAAAGATCAAAAAATAGTTTTGAAGAAAGCTTTGGCAAAACTTTGATGCATTGACTTCCTATATCCAATTTTATTAGTTGGGTCCCCCCTGCCTAGTGATGGGTCGGCTTTTGGGTTTAGCCGGCTAGGTTACCCAGGCTCATGGAGTCACACATACAAAATAATCCCTACAATTTACACTCAAGCATCAAGAAGGAATAAAAGCATAACAACACAAGATCCAAACAATCAGGTAGCAATACAACTCCTATATGCATAGTGTTGACTTAAAGCGACTCCTATGCCTTCAAAGTCTCACACATCTACCGATCTACGCGGTGTCAAAAGTGGGGAGTGATTCCTAAGGGTCATCTCCTCATATCAGGGTGGTTAGACAACAACAGAACTCAAGGCAAGGGGAGGAACAACTGTCTTCACTTCTGGCACCTATAACAGATAGGATTGTTGGCTTCTATACTAGTGGTTGGGTCCCAAGGTCCCGTCCTACAGTCAAGTATGGCTCTAATACCAACTAAAACGACCCACAATTTCCTCGAAGGCAAATCCACAGAGTATATTGGATACAGTTGATACCACAGTTCATACATCGTGAAAGGTACAAATTATAGAGTATTACAACACTTGTAACACATCTAGGTACATCGCATCCTAGCATTAAACGCACACGGTTCAACATCGAGCGGACATATAGCGCCTTAGCGGGAAGGTTCCTCTTTCACGGACGATCATCGAGTTGGGGTAGAGTATCGGCGAGCAATGCACTTGATCTCCTTAACCAAACTTGAGTGTAGGAATGAGACCATCGAATCCTCGCCAGCTCCATTATCGCCGTAGTCATCCTCGGGTACCGCACTGCTCAACTCTATCAAGACGATATGTACTAGCCAATGGCTCCCACCCTATGCTTTGGTTTGCTATATGGTAAGTGGAATGCAAGGGTAGAGAAAAGGCCTATATTTGGCCGTAATTTTCCTATGCCAATTCAAAGTATAAATATAATATAGTTCATCAAGTTTTAACCCATCTCATCCACACATCCTTCCATCCCATCCACATCCCCATCCACATCCTCACATCTCACCACACTCTCACTCTCTAGTCGACAAGGAAGACTCCCGCCCTCCTTGCCTCAACGGCCTAAGCCGAGGAATCCAACAACACCCGGGGGAGAGATGAGAAAAGGACTCCACTCACTAGTCAAGTGAAACAAAGATCATAGGAATGTCCATGACCGTGGGCATGGCTATATGTATAGATTGATCAACTCTGCAGAGTGTGTACACTGAACCACAAGATCACCATCATCGATGATTCCTCATCTAGGCCGATACCAAGGCGCCTCCTAACGGCCGATGCCACCACACCACTCAGCTGGGCACCCCTGAGATCCACCGGAATGCCGAGATCGTGAGACGTGGTACCGACCCCCGTGAGGGTACCACATTGTCTTAGGAGGGTGTGGGTCTCAAAGCACCAAGCATTCTCCCTACACTATCACCTATCAACCATGTAGTAATGGCGGGAGGCTAGCTAGCCGTCAAGTTGTTTCCCCGCCCATCGAATGAGTGGTGTGTACGAAGGAGTCCTATGAACCGATTCTCAAGACATACCAGTACTTAGGGGTGACTAGACAGGACACCTTCACCTTAGGGCCCGATGCCCCATGCCTCGACGACACCTCCTATTCCGAGGATTCATCCCACAAAGACACTCCTCCCCGAAATCTTCTCACATCACACATACCCGCCACAGGTACTCTCTCACATAGGGAGTGCCCAGATCACACTCCCCGGCAAGACTTGTCCCCCGACTTATCGTAGATCCCGCCTCCGACACAACCCTCACCACACACCCAAGACACACACCAAGATATCTCCCATGTTATCCCCAATCATCTAGTTTACGACACCACATGCCTCAGCCACACACAAGCATGTAGAGTAAAGTGTAAGTGTGTAGCAAGTATCATGAAGTAGACGAGCGCCTATCCTAGCAAGTTGGTGTGTAGGGGAAGGTTGCGTCAAGGTAAGGGCTTACCAAGCAATCTTCCATGCATCCTATCATAATTATTTGCATAAAGTAAAGCACTAGCAGCTACATATGCATGCCTAATAGGATTCTACGAGGTTGGGTGGGACGTGGCACCTATTCATAGCAATCCATAGTCATCCACATCTGGTTGCTCTTCACGCCTCCTCCTTCCAAAGGATCTCTGGTCTATCCATTGTCACCATGATGCAACTACCTCGATATAGCAACAAACAAGGCAAAAGAGCAATCAATCCCCAACCAAAATCCAGTACTCCCCCAAAAGGCAACAAGATACAGAAAGGATCTAGGGAACTCCAAATAAAAACTAAAGAGACTTAGCCCTCGCAGAGAGTGTTCGATCCTCAGGCTCAAAATAAGTAGAAGTGGTTGTCTGTTAAGCATGAGTTCGTATCAAGGCCTCGAAATAGCCAGTACCTCCCGGGTCGACCATATCGACCTGTACGGCTCCAAAAGAAGAGGCAATGATCCTAACTTAACTTAAACAAACACCATGACTTGTGGCCTCCCAATCTAGATGTCATGGAAATTGGTGGGGACCAGGAGGTCACAAGCCAGAGGGAAAGGGAAATAGGAACAATAGGGTTTGGCCCTTGTGGCCTTTAACCTGCAAATCACAACTACTACATAAGATTCAAGTAAGAACGATAACACAAAATAGAGGAATTGTGACTTGGTTCTAAGGCTCTTTAGCTTATCCGTCATGGTAGCAGACGGTAGCAAAAGAGATTGGAACACGAACAACAGAGGAGCGGCTACAAGTCCTCTCAACCTGCATGACACAACAACATTGGGAGCTGAGAAGAGAGTAGCACAACAGGGGAAGAGAGGAGAGTTAGCTGGGCATGTCCATGTCGTGGCCTCTCTCACATCCTCAGTGAGGATGGTTTTCAACGGTCGATCGGGTCTACTCAAACGGTCCAAGAATGAGACATAGACCATAGCTTCGCTAACTAGAAGAGATAGTCCGGTCTTTGATCCAATCGTCATGGCTAAGACGGGATCGAACAGAACGGGCTAGCGGGAAAAAAATAAAGGGTAGAAAAGAGAGGGAGCGGTGGTCTACCCCTTCCAATGCACTTGCCACGGCAAAAGGCGAGGCATCGGAGAGGAGCGATGCACGAGAGATCACGTGTTCCTAACCCACTTGTAGGGTACCACGACCCTGGTGCACTATATGCACTAAGGCATTCTCCGAGGTCTCAGCGGTGCGGTTGTCTCCGTGAGAGCCTAAGGAATGCTACGATCTCAATGGGTATAAACATACTAGGGTTCAAGCACAAAAGGACCAAGAGGGAAAATATGGTCCACCTCCTTTGATCCACTCGCCACTGCAATCGACGAGAATCAAAGGAATGGAACAAGTGGCAAATAAAGAACACTAAAAACATAGATAAGTGATAAAAGGGGCCCTTGGCCCTGCAGCACTTCGACCCACATGTCATAGGGAAAGACATGAATCGAAGTTGGGATGAGAGATTCGATCCATGCCTTACTGGATTGGCGAGAATCGAAGGAGAACAAAAGGGGAAGAATGGTTCCGCACTCTCTCGACCTACCCGTCATGGCTAAGGACGGTGGTCAGAAGAAAAGAGACGAGCGTCCCGTATGGTTCCTTGATCCATACCAACTCGTAGGGCACCACGACCTCCGTGCAACTAAAGCGGCAAAAGCTATTCCTCGGGTTCGTAGCGATGCGGTTGTCATCATGAGAACCGAGGAATGCTCTGGTCTAGGTGGTGCAAGCATGCGAGGTGGTAGGGAAAAATAGCACAAGAAAAGAAAGGAAAGAAAAGAGGTGGAGCCTGACGGTCATGGCGAGGCAACTCGCGGCCATGAGCTTCACCCAACGAGTTGGCTCTCATCGCCCCACGATCGTCGTTTCCTAGTTCATCTCCCACCGGACTAGGTCACACAAGGACCCACCATATACGGGTAATATTCACATCGTTTTGAGTCCCCAGTGATCACGTCCTAGGGCTGAGTAGGGTTTAACGATCATAGTGCGATGGAGCTAACTAAAATACAAAAAAGAGAGATCATGTTCAGCATCACGACCATGGCGGGTGAACTCGCGATCGCACGTCCAAACACGTCACTCTCAACCAGCTCGAAGGCTTGGTCCATAGGCAATCACCACATAACATAGAAGAGGCAACCTCCCAACACAAGAACTAAATCGACATGACTACCACAGGCGGAGTATACATATCCATAGCATAAGAGATATAGACCGGCACGAAGGCACGACTCAGGCATGTATCGACATGGATATAGGTATAGTGCGACATGAGAGAATATGAAATGAAAAGCAGGAGTTTTGCCGACGCCGAGGATGGCGTCGGCGGAGTTCGATGGTTAGACCTTGGCGGGAAGAAGGCAAGGTCGGTAAGGCTTCAACGAGCATCGCCGGAGGTGGCAAGAGGTCCACGGCTGACCGGACTTGGCCCTGGCCGCTGTAATGGTCTCTGGCCGACCGCAGCTTGCTGCGCCACCCATGGCTAGCTCTAGTTGGTTGCAGCCATTTCTGGCCAGCTGCAGCTGGCAGTGACCCGCCACGGCTGGCTGCTGGTGGCCAGCAAGGGCCGGGCTGGCCGGCATGAGCTGGATGCTGCCGAGAGGCCAGGCGCTGGCTGCTGCTGCCGGAGACACTCCTGCAAGGTGAAGGACATGGCACGAAGGTCGGTTTCAGTCATGGTGGTCGGCAAGTCTAACGGAGGAAGGGAAAAGGCGTGGTTTTTGGGGCGTCGACGGCTCACCAGCGGCAAAGGAGAGCTCCAGCAAGGTGGCTGGGCATCGTGGGAGTGGCGGCAGCCCTTCCTGGCCTGTTCCAGCCAGCAATGGCCAACACTGGCCAGGCCTGGCCGGCTTGCACGTAGCTCTGACCGGCCATGGCCAGCTCCTGGCCGGCTGCAGGTGGCTGCGGCTAGCTGCTGCTAGCCATGGCTGGCCGGAGGTGGCCCTGAGATGGCCGGCATGGGCTGCCGCTGGCCGGAGTGGTGCTGGATGTGGAGAGGGCGGGGACGGCGCGGCAAGGCCGCGGTGAACCCATGGCGGCGTGCGGCATGCGTAGCCGAGGGGGAGGACGTGACCACGGCGTCATTGGCTGCTGACGGTACAGGCGCTAGGCTCCGCGAGGTGGAGCAGAGAGGGAGGCAATGGCGGCGGTGTCACGGCACGACGCGAAGTTCGATGTCCGGGCGGTGGCGCCAACCGACCACGGCCGGGCGGTGGCACGGCGTCAGATAGCGCGCAGCGCAGCCGTGGCTGGTCGGAGCCCGGCCGACGTGGCTCGGGGATGGCCCGCCGCAGCAACAGAGGCAGCTACCGCCGGGAGGCGTCGGGCGGCGATCGTGGGCGAGCAAGGGAGGGAGGACGGCGCAGGAGGGGATGAGGGAGCAGCGCAGCGAGGGAGAGAAGGAAGTGGCGGCCGGTGGCGCGGCTCCCATTTTATAAGCGCCGCCGAGCTAGGCTTGGGCACGACGGCGATGCCTTGGCATCCGTGACGCAGCCTTGCCACGCGGCGCACATCACGGGGCACGGACGCCGAGAGCTCGCCAGGAGCGTTGCTCCGAGGGTGGCGGAGGCTGGTGCTGGGGGTGCGCCCCTTAGGTTTTAGGGTCGCTGCGGTAGCAGGCCAGCTGGGCCACGCCAAGGCCGTGGGCCACGAATGGGTGGCGCGGGCCTGGCTTGGGCCGTGGTGCCTACAGGCTGCAGACTGGAAGGAGGGAGGTGGCGCTGGCTTGGGCTGGGCTGGCAAGGAGGGAAGAGAAGGGTTCTTCCCCTTTCCATTTTGTTTATATTTAGGTGATGATTTTCCTATTTCTTGCTAGGGTTTTAGATGGATATAAAAGAGGATTTAGGAGAATTCAAAAAGGAACTCAGGAGAAAGGAAAAGGAATATTTTCCCCATGATTTTATGAGTTTGGGACAATGGGAAGTTGAGGGATTTTTGGGATAAAAGGAAATGGAATTTCCCTTGTGACTATGAATTTAAGGGGATTCAAAATGGATTTTGAGGGTTATTTGAAGAGAAGAAATTTGCTACAGATGTGTGCACTCCAAAACATAATCAAGCCCATAACTGAATGAAGAACACGCGCACTTCCCTACAACCAATTCTATATGTATGCACCGATGTAGGAACTCCTCTCTGATTGACCTTGTTTGACCTAATGACTACATGCCTCACATATTGCAAGAAAAATTTTAAAAAGTTCAGATTTTTAGTGTTTGGGAAAACCCGGGATGGTACAGAGGTTTAGGGGCCTCTGAAGATATCTATTAGGTTGAGAAAGCAGAGTTGCATGCAGAACATCCTAGAGCAGCATTTGAGCTGAAGGCATTGGTCCAAACTCTTGATGGATCTGTAAAGTTCTTGCAAGCTGAAAGATTGGATAGTCAATATCATGGTCCATACTGTTGTTCAGCAAGGGCACAATGTCATTGTGGTTTTGGACAAGAGGCAGTTCAAGCTTGATAGGAGGACCTTGAGCTCTGTAGAAATTCAGAGCATCAGAACTAACTGATTGTGAGGATTGTCCTGCATTAGGAAGATCAAGCATTGCTTGCTGAACAAACTGGTCTGCTGGGTCTTGCACTTGTTGAATCTCATTTTGATCCACTTGCTCATCCTGCTGAGGCCAAGTCGGCCAGGCATCACCATGATTGGGTAGAGCAGCAGCAGCTGTAGCATTGGGAAGAATTGGAGGCGCCCAGCCCTCATCCATATTGGCCTGTTCAATATCATTCAGATCCTGCACATCCTCAAAGAAATCATTCTAGTTTTTAGGTTGTGGCCCTAGGAAGGGGTGTGGGTTACCATCTGCAGGGATTGGATCCTCATCTGCTGGCAAGTTTTCATTGTTCAAGGAGTTCAGAATAAACATAGGCACTGACCAAGATTGGCCTCCCCCTCCTACTAAAGCTGGCTTGCAGACTAAAATACTCCTGGGGACCTTACTAGGATGGAGCACAGCACACCTCACTAGAATTCTAGATTCGCAATGATCATTGCTTGTCCAGGTAACAACAGTACCAAATAGATTGACTGCCTGCTCTATGTATGTTTTACTCTGAAAATCCAGTGGGAAGCACAACAATAGGATCCAGCAAGTTTTCATGAAAGGAGAGGACCTCAAATTAATTCCATTGTCATGTTCATAAACAAATAATTCTCTACCATCTGGCATTATATGAGGACTACGGTTGATCATAGCATGCCTAGTCACAGCTGAATGAAACTCCAACAAGCAAAGCCCTAGTGGCGAGGGGCAAGCAGAGTCTATATGGACCTGCATTAGACCTTCAAAGTAGTTGATGACATCATTAATTGCCTGATGAAGCTGACGGAGTTTCTGCGGCTGCGGTGGAGTCATCGATACGATGGTGAACTGTTCATGAGCTTGGCGTCAAAGTTCACCATGGACGAAGCGATCAGTGGTGGTGGCCTCGTCGATGAGGACTACAAATGTACTGTATATTGGTTTTCTTCGGAACAGGGTGGAGCTTGCAGGGAAGGCGAGGAAGGCGAGGAAGGCGAGGAGTCCCCGATGTTACTGTCAACTATTCCATGTGTTGCACCCATTTCCTTTTATGAGTGTATGCACTTGGGCCTCCACATTATTCTAGGCTGGGCTTGAGTCAGACAGACTTTTGAAGAGTGACCATAATTGCAACAAGTTTTGCACCGTGTCAAGTTGCGATAGTTTCGGGCCAAATGACTCGGGGCAAGACAATTGAAGCAACATGAATTCAAAGTTGAAAAAATGACCTGAGATGATGCAACCGATTTAGAAACAACCAACTCATCTGTTGGGACCGTGGCTAAAATTTTAGGATTGGAGGTTTGGGCTTTGTATGTAGATTCAAAATTCAAAAATACCCGAAGAACAAGGACATGAGTGTTTCCCTGCTGGACCAAAACTGCGAATAGGAGCATGAACCAAATCTGAAGAACAATCCACTCTAAAACAGTCAATCATAACAGAAGTTGGTGAATTGACCTGGTGGCAGAGGATCTAGGGGAAAGAATGTTGGGGATGACACAAAAGTGACTCTTTTGGCACATTTTGCTTTCCTCTTTTGTCGTTTACTCAGAATCTTAGTCCATTGTTTTTGTTGTTCCATCTCTCAAACTCTCTTTTCTCGTTCCCAATTTGTAGTACCATCACGCCAAAGATGAAAATAAGCATCAAAATGATCACCAGTGAATCTCTTAAGTGAGCAAACATGAAATCCCACAACCCTGTTGGCTACAGAAACCGAAAATGTCCATCACTTTGGTATTGAACGTGAAAACCAGCTGGGGTACCTCCAAGACAAGAGGCAAGAGCAAAGGCAACTGAATCTTTAGTCAATCGAAAAGTGAATCGGCGAAAAAAAGACTAACAGGAAGAAGGAACCAGAAGGTGTGGCCAGAGTGTGGTGGACAGAAGAACCAAAAAGTTGAAGAATCTCTTTCCTGAATTTCTTGCCTTGGGAGAAGTCCAGTTTCGTTGACAATTCTTCAGGCAAATCCATCAAAGTGAAGAATGAAGGGGAGATGCACCTGAGAGGGAGACAGCCAAGGATAGGAGCATGTGAGATCACCACCGACGGCAACCATCTGCGCCATCAGAGGAGGAGACAGAATCGCCAGGGGGAGAGCCACCGACGTCCATGGTTTTTGGACGTAGTAGTAGTAATTATCAAGTTGTTGTCACCATGTTGTTTTGATTCCTCATTCTTTTAGGGTTCAATCCAGGAGGTTTAGCAACAAACATACCTAAAGGATACAAATTCTACACCATGCATTTGTTCTCATTTTACAAAGTTAGATATATTATTTTTCTATTATAATGAGAACAAAGGGAAGAGACTGAAACATGGCTCAAGAATCAAAGTTGTGGACATGGTACTCTCTTCTTTCTTTTTTTTATTATAGAATACAAAGATATAAAAGGAGACTATCCTAGGAGCATATTCTTTCCCTCATTGTTTTTCTTTTATTATTACTAAGGGAGGTCCTATCAGAGAGTGGTTGCAATCTTATTATGCAAAGAAACTATGCAAACTAACTTTATTTTATTAGTCCTTATCTTGTTATTATTTTATTATTTTTTATAGCATAAGACAAGATTGTCCTACACAACAATGCATGCAAGCAAAAGCATTTATTGAAAATTAAACACGCAATAATTCAAAATTAAAAACATATGGAAAAATTAAATGTGGGATACATACCGATTTTTCCTATCGGTTATCACCATTTTACAAGTCCGCCGAAAGCAGGGCTTCTCCATTGAATTTAGCTTGAATTGGCATCATCTTATCCTAGAGATGGATAATGATGATTGCACTTTTTTTTTTCGCCATGCCATAGGGATTTTCTTGTGGTTTTGGCTTGGCGGATTGGTGATTCCTTTTTCTTTTTTGATCAAAGTTTCATTCAAAGTTCACCAAATGAACTCTGATTTTTTCGCCTCGAGAGGATAATGATGATTCAAAGTTCACCTAATGTCTATACTAGCAGTTTCAGTTCAAAAAAAATCAAACTAGAGTCCATGTCTAATTTGATTCGTGGGGGCTAATTAACTTAAGCACCATGCTTGATTTAATTGACCTATGAAAATATGATCATCACATCCAAACTTCAAACTAAGCACCATGCTTATTTTAAAAAGATGTGCGACCAACATCCAAACCAAAGCATACTAGAATAGAGAAAGGTAGCATGGAAATGATGAACGCGAGATTCACTCAAATGGGTGTTTGAACAATGAATGATGAATTCGAGAACCATTTTTTATATGCAAGGTAACGTAAAATGGGTGAATGAATGCATTTAAACAAACATGCCATAATTTTGAGAGACGAAATTATCAAGCTATTGTCACCATGTTGTTTCGATTCCTCATTCTTTTTGTGTTCAATCTAGGAGGTTTAGCAACAAACATACCTGAAGGATACAAATTCTACACCATGCATTTGTTCTCATTTTACAAAGTTAGATATATTATTTTTCTATTCTAATGAGAACAAAGGGAATAGACTAAAACATGGCTCAAGAATCAAAGTTATGGACATGGTACTCTCTTCTTTCTTTCTTTTTTTATTATAGAATACAAAGGTATAAAAGGAGACTTGTCCTAGGAGCATATGCTTTCCCTCATTGTTTTTCTTGTATTATTACTAAGGGAGGTCCTATCAGGAGAGTGGTTGCAATCTTATTATGCAAAGAAACTATGGAAACTAACTTTATTTTATTACTCCTTATCTTGTTATTATTTTATTATTTTTAAGCATAAGACAAGATAGTCCTACACTACAATGCATGCAAGCAAAAATATTTATTGAAAATTAAACATGCAATAATTCAAAATTAAAAACATATGCAAAAAATTAAATGTGGGATACATAACAATTTTCCTATCGGTAATCACCATTTTTCAAGTCCGAGCCGGGCTTCTCCATTGAATTTAGCTTGAATTGGCATCATCTCATCCTAGAGATGAATAATGATGATTGCACTTCTTGTTTTCACCATGCTAGAGGGATTTTCTTGTGGTTTTGGCTTGGCGGATTTGTGATTCCTTTTTCTTTTTGATCAAGGTTTCATTCAAAGTTCACCGTCGATGAAATATCGGTGGGCGATCTACCACGGGTATACCGACGGTAGTGATTTATCGGTGGAGGAACGCTTAGACTACAAGCAAGACGTAACAAGTAGAACAGAACACACGGTTTACCTAGGTTCGGGCCGCTACATGCGTAATACCCTACGTCCTGCTCTCCTGTTATTGATTGAGATTGATTGATTTGAGGGGGTCCCTGCCCGCCTTATATATTCTGAAGGCGGGGTTGCACATCCCGAGATCCCGATATGGTTGGTTACAAAGGATCGTATCTAACTAGGACACAATTAGTTTTCTAACCGACTAGTTGCCTTGCATGACAAGTAACTCCCCGATTGTCCGCACAGGAGTCCGACCAGGCCCAAGAAGGCCGATCGGTTTTAGTCTTTTTAGGCTAGGCTGCCCGCCTCGAGTAGGCCCAAGGCCGGCCATGAGGGTATAGGGGTCTATACCCCCACACTTAGTCCCCGAGCACCATGAATCTTGTAGAAGACATCGTCTTGACACTTGTCGACCAGTAAGGTTTAAAGCCTTGCATAGTTGGAGCTTCACATTTGGCTTGCCGACCGGTTTGAAGAAGAGCCGACCACCAAATTTGTCAAGTACAGTGTTGCCGAAAAGATACATGTTGCTCCTAAAAAAGAAAAAAAGCAGCCTATGTCCGTAGACATGGGTCCACAATAGTTTATAATATCTAATATCATAAGCGTTATAAAATCTAGCTTTATAGAGAAGCCAAAAATAAATAAGGGTCAGGGCCCTCTTCATGACACGAATAGGCCCAGTCACTGCCAAGTGACGTGGGCCCACGTAGTCTCCAAGGTTGGTAGAAGATGAGTATCATGTTGTGGCAAGATTTTTTTGAAAAAACTTGATAACCTCTAGATTTGGTTAAACAGATGCAAACTGCATTGACCAATGCACAAGCAAGTTGCTTATTTGTATATCAATGTAACGACTTGATTAGGTTTGTTGCAAAACGGCAAGACCACAAGCCCAACCTTTTAGAAGAGACCGATAAGCCGGGACTTGAACTCACGGTCGGACTATGGGACCAATTGTAGATGAAGCAAAGTATAGTGTTCGGACTAGTGGTCGACAGGCGCGTGGGTTTATTGTTTAAACCTAGTCTTGATCATCAGGCGACTAGTGGGCCCCAGAATATGAAACGACGGCCCTTGAGAATCCTTCGTCGGGACGGAAGGGCAAAATTGAACAAGCCAGTAACCAAAACGCCAAGAGAAGAAATGACAGGACATTAGAGCATCCGCATCGAAGAACGTGCCGCGACGGTTCGACTTCGGTTGTGGCGGTATGATGGCACGATCTAGTTATGGGAGAACGTGAAGCGTTGTGTCGTGGCGCGTCGATTCCCATTCACCGGTGCGCACTTGTAATACCCGCCTATAAATTGATGGGCGCAGAGGCAGGGAAAGTCACTCCACCTCTACCTAAACCCTAATCTAAATCTGAGTTCTTCTTCCGGCCTCTTATATCCACCTTGTAGTCCATGGACTGTGGGAAGCACCCGGCGGAAGGATCGTTGGCGGAGTGGCCGCGTAGCCACCACCACAGCGAGGGGCAAGAAACAGTTTTGCGTCGTTAGGGTTTTTTGAAAAAATGAATCTTGGCTAATCTGAGTTGATTGTTGCCTACAGGGTGCTGACCATTAGCACTCCCACGCCGCGCCACATTCTCGCCACCGAGGATACCGGTGGCGGCAGCGCAGGAGGCCATCCCATGGTGACCGGGACGGTCGCCATGGCCAAACTTCGCGACAGCCTCGACGCTGTCGTCATGGCCCTGCGCCACGCGGAGGAAGAGGTGCAACGCGCCCGGGCCAACCAAAGGGAGGCCGACGAGAAGGTAGCACAGCTGGAGGCGGAGCTCTAGGTCGTGCGCCCATCGGCGGAGGCTGTTGTGGCCTTCGTTGGAGCTCCCGGAGATTCCCTGCCAGAGCAGCCGGGCAACACCGCCGGCCGCATCCAGAGTTGGTGTCCCATGGTGTACACCGCGGGGCATCGCTCGGCGCCGGGTGGTGGTGGTGCCGCGCCCGGTGGCCTGGGCGAGGTTTTGTCGGGCTCCTGAGGGCGAAGCGGATCACGGACCTGGAGCATCTCGTCCGTGAGTTCGACGATGCCGCCGACGCCATAGCGAAGGAGGTGACAGCGAGGACGTCATCCGTGATGCCTCCTAGGGTGACGTGCGGCACCCACGATAGCACGGTCCTTGCCGGGGTGCCAAGCTACCGGCCGCATGAGTTGCACAGGCTTGTCGACACGGATCTCCTCTACCTCGATAGTGGTATTCTAGTCGAAGTCCATGCGACGCCAAGTGCCCTGTAGATGCTAGCATCCTGCTGCTAAGGACTTTTAGCTTTGTGTATTCCTACACAAGGGGCCCTTAGTAGTTTGTAATCAAGAAATGAATCAATCCATATTTTGTTGAAAAATGTCCTTTTCTTGTGAATATTGTGTCTGATCTATACCGGACTTAATCATAGGCTATCTCGAACAAAGATAACCTCAACACGTTTGTGCATCTTTAGACTTTGTGGATAGAAGATGAACCGCAAAGGAACATCCATCTCAAGACTCACTCTTAGTCATGCAAGAACTTGATAGACATCAATTAATCTTTATGCTTAAACGAGTAGGATAAGTCCTCGGGCCGCTTTTTGGATAACTGGAACTATTAAAGACACAAATGGACTGCACTCCCAGGTCCCCAAACCGTTGGTTGGCAAGGTCTTGAAGAACATACAGCTCGGCTATGGGCCTAGTCCCCGTGACCGACCGGTCGACCAGACTTGAAGAACACACAGCTCGGCTATGGGCCTAGTCCCTGGATCGACTTATGGACCGGGGCTTGAAGAACACATAGCTCGGCTATGGGCCTTGTCCCTAGATCGACCGTCAACCGAGCTTGAAGAACACACAACTCAATCGTTGGCCCAAATTCCCTAGACCGACCGGGCGACTCAAGGCTTGAAGAACACATAGCCTCGGGCCGTGGGCCCGGGCCGCTAGACTAACTGGGTCAACTAGGACTTGAAGAACACACAAAGCTTGGCCGTGGGCCCAAAACCACCGCTAGACCGACCGTCAACCAGGACTTGAAGAACACATAGCTTGGCTATAGGCCCGTTCCCGACTAAACGGGTCGACCCAGACTTGAAGAACACACAAAGCTTGGCTATGGGCCCAAGTCCCACTGCCCGACTAGTCGACCAAGGCTTGAAGAATACACAGCTTCCGGGCTAGTCCCCTGGCCCCGACCGGGTAGACTAGGGGCTTGAAGAACACACAACTCGGTTGTGGGCCCGGGCCCCTAGACCGGCCGGGTCGATCAAAGACTTGAAGAACACACAGCTTGGGCTGTGGGTGTTGGTATTTGTTAATGCAAACGAGATAAATCCGCAAGCGCACGGATACCGCTGTAGCTTTCACCCGGAGTATTCCTAGGTATCGATTTCTACCGAAACGAAAGTGAACTAGAAAGGATCAAGGTCGCCCAAGGAATAACTATTTTTGGTGGGTAGAGATGGGGTTTCCTAAGGTTCACCCAAAAACAACTAGTTGAACAAGGTTCAGGCTTGCTATACTTTACTTACTTTGGAGCAGCAGTTCCTTTCCCGACTCTTGAAAAGACCGAGTGGTAGTCGTGGTCGCCGCCAAAAGCTCTCTGAAAACACCAACCCAAACGTGGTGGAATACAAAGGCCTGGTTAGAGCTATCACCTCTAGGGCTATCACAACTATCTGTGGGGTTGAGCGCAAACTCGGGTAAACTCTAGCCTAGACACCACGCCTACGCTGGCGATTACTACTCTAATCCGGTATGCGGACTAGAGCACTTTCGATTGAGCAGAGATCCCGTAAGCAAAGTAAAGCAAAAACTGAATTTAATCAAATAGAAGACTTAAAAACCTAGAAGAACCTAGATAATACGAGCTCCCTCCGTAGAGGTACAATAGCCGAGGAGGAGTCGACACCTCCGGCCCTCCTACGCTCCTACCCGGGACACCGAGTACAAGACCGGAGAGGAAGCCGACAAACTCGGATTCCTCCTCCACTATCTTCCCTCTCTTCTCTTCCCCTATTCTATATTACAACTAGGTGGAGAACACCTAGAGGGATACTACTACTAAGGATAGGAAGGATTGCTCAAGTGTAGAAAGATTACAAATGGAGGAGAGAGTCTCCTTTTATAATGGGAATGAGAGGAAAGAGGCTAGGAATATTCCCAATAATTAATTTACCACCTCCCTAGCCATGCAACCGACCTCTGTAGGGTCGGTAATTTGCTCCCCACCGACCGGGCTTGAAAAACCGACCATTAAGGCCCCGAACCGGAGGTGAACCGACGAAACCAAGGCCAAGCGGATAATCGGAGGGAAATCTAGGTTTTTGGGCGCCCAAACCGCCGGGTCGTGGGGGTCCAGCTATGCCGTGGGCGAAGGACTGCGCATCGCCTCGGGCGGCCAACCGCAGAAGCGCCATGTGCCCCAGTGGGCCGACCGAGTGCCGCCGCCTGGCGCCCAGCGCGCCTCCCCACATGTGGGGAAGCCGCCGGCCACGTGGCCGTGCTTGGATTGGCCGGCATGGGAGCTGGTTGGGCTGTGGAAAGGCAGGCCGGCAGTGCCTGCTGCCGTGGCGCCGCCTCGCTCTTCGTTTGCACCGCCGCCGCTCGCTGGCTGTGCGGTTGGGGTGCCGACATCGGCGATGACGCCAACCCCTTTTAATTTCAAAATTCAGTATCTTTTTATTCTTGAGTCCAAAAATAGCAAATTAGATATCCAATTTAATTGGTGGCCGAGCTCCACGCAATGGTGAAGTCAATTACTTGATTTAAGGCACATTTTTCTAGTGAAAAATAAAAAATTCCTGCAATGTAAGAAAGTACCAAAATTCATGAAACTTGTTAGAAGTAAAACCCTATAACTACTATTGGTGTTATATTTCATGTCATTTCATGTTGTTTTAGTGGTTATAAAATATGAGTTAAGAGCCACTTGTTGACACCTCTTAATGTTATCTCTAATAACGGGCGCCAAAAATGCTAGAATAGCGCACCGCCACTAGAATGCCAAGTTGTCATCCCCAAAGATAACACCAAGGGGTGTGGTATTAAATCATGCCACCATTTAGAATATAGAAATGTATGCGCAAGGGCACGTGATCAAATACCATTGTAGCATTTTACCCCGAGTATTACGGGTTGTCATTTATATTTTCCCCAAAGGAAGGTCTACATGGCTTGTATAAAGGTAGTGTGTTGACCTAGAGTGTAAACGAATAGGCATAACCATGTCCTCGCTACTCAATGCAAAAGTCACAAGATAATAGATAAGATAAGTATATAATCATCAGCATAAACAGATAGAGACTCCTAGCTATATCATTAGGGTTGCTAGTAGAACATCAAGAGATATACCCCTGGTTATTCCTAGCTACATGTCAATGTATATTATGGTTAGTGCAATACACCTAGTAATCATGGCTAAGGTTAGCATTACATTTATTCATAGTGGACATACAGGAGGTTTGAGAACATAGCTTGCCCTTCCGTCGTATACAAGCCCCATCTGTGCCTATAAACGGGGTTCGATTACATAGGACTCAAATGAAATGTCACACCCGCAATCTACCAAACCCAGCCTATAGGGTGCATTCGCAGATAAACAACGTATAAGCATCACGCTACACAATGTTTACCACTCACCCAACGATCAATTAGATGAGTGCTATACGAACCTATGGATAAACCTAATGTTAATCTAGCTATACTAAGCATATAACCACAATAGACAAGGAACATAATGTCGAGGACCGAAATAAGGGCCCCTTAAGGAAAGCCCAACAAACGCAAAAAACTTCCCCCAGCAGCCTCCCATTTCCACTATCTAAGCCACGCTGTGCGAGCCGACCTTGGGCCACGACCCGTCCGAGCCTACCTCACTGAGGGCTCGGACGAGGCCGATTCTCCGGGGCTGCCTTCGAGCCCCCCCGCCAGGGCCTCGAACGAGCCTCCACTCTCCGGGCCCCGCCTGAGCCCCTCGGCAACCAGGCCTCGGACGGGACGCGTCGCCGGAGTCAAAAGCGTACCAATCGACTTGACGCATATCCACCACCGCCCGGTCGAGAGCACTCCTGGTTCTCGACAGGATGGGCATCGCCCGTCACGGCCCACGCAATCATGCTTACGCAGCCTCCACGATGGAGGCCACGCCCGCCCGCTGGGGGCACCTTGGCCGCCTAACCCCTCCGGGCTAAATTTCGCCGAACCCTGTGGCGCCATCCACCACGCCCAACCCACGGCAGCCAGCGTCACCCCCGTGCGGGGAGTGGGACGGACGCCCCCTCGAATAATCAAAAATAGTCACCCCGTGAGCTCACGAGCCCGATGGCGACCATCAGCGGCGACCGGCGTGGCTGTTCCAACCACTCTCCGCATTTGGCCGACAAGCTCCGAGGCCTCCCGAGCCTTGGACTCCGGAGCGGGTCAAAGCTACGGGGCTGGGCGCCCCCTCCGGGACACTCCACCGACTCACGGGGACGTCCGTCATTCTTGACAACAGGGGGCCAAGGGAGGCTTATTGCCTGGCCACGGTCCAGATAGTCAGCCCATCCGCCTCATCAGGAGGGACGGGCCCGTGACCCCGACTACCTTAGCATGACCACCTCTTTTGTAAGGTTCCACCTTCCCTTGTGGCTATAAAAAGGGAAGGGGGCCCTTAGATGACAGGTTCACACACACGAAAAGCCCGATATTGGCACTTCGCTCAATCACCATGAGACCTGACCCCGCCCCTCTCACCGCTTGTACACTCCTACCCACGAGCACTGCAAGATAATACAAGAACTCCTCCCCCAATCGGACGAGGGGCCTTCCCCCGCCCGAACCAGTATAAATCCTTGTGTTCATCTTGTGCACCATCCGGGTTGGGAACACGCACCACAAATTCCACTGTTGGTGCTAGGACCGCGCGCTAGCACCGGCCAGCTTGGCGCGCTGTAGGGGAGCTGCAAGCGTGTTTCACCTCTTCCCGCCAAACCTCCGGATGGCCAGCAGACGAGACGACACTTCGGGCGCTTCTTAGCCCCAATCCTTCCACCAGCCACCGGAGCCGGGGACCCCCGATCCGGCTCCTCTAAGCTTGAGTTTGTGTTTGACCGGAGTCCAAGACGACATGGAACTACTCCCCGGCTGGAGTTCGGGGCCTTCCGACGAGTCCCCGGCGACTCAACACTGCCCGGCAGAGGCGCCATTGGCCGCTGCCTCGCGCGCCAAGGACGCACCCCCCCGACGCCGGGCGGTCTACATGAAGATCTTTTACGGGCGCTATGGCTGGACGACACCCGCCGGGGATGCCCAAATGGGGCTGGCCACCACCATGCCGCCATTTGGCATGGCCAACGCCGGCCGCCAATGCATACGCCGCTGGTCTCCACCACCATGGGGAGCTCCTGAGGAGGCGGCTCCCTCGCCGGGCCGGCGGCGCTCCACCTGAGCACCCCTCGACGGACATCCCCGACGGATCCGGCTCCATGCCTACAGGAGTGCCCTCGATCAGCAGAAGAGCAATGACGCCACTCGGCACGCACTACATCCAATCTCGATCCCACGCTATCTCGAGGATACGGAGCCCGTGGTTCATCCCGAGTACGCCTTAGCCTTCTGCCACCTCGACTCCGATTCCCCCCTGGACGACATGTACGACCCGACGCTGCGAGTGCTTCCAGCGTGAGGTTCGTGGATCTCGGCGCGACGGCCGCGACAGCACGATGGGATCGTGGATCGAACCCCTAGGCACGCCGCCAGGGCTCGCCTCGGCTGGCCGCGACCCCAAGTGGATCCGGGGAGCCTCCCGACCACGTGGGGAGCAGACTCCACCACCGCGGCTACCCCGAGGGTGGAAGATCCAAGAGCCACGCCTCGGGAGCCACGGCGCACCCACCGCCGAGCGCATCCGTGACCTCGTGGCTAAGCTTGACCACGCACCGCCTTCGCTACGGCAGAAGATAAACGCCGCCGAAAGCAAGGCCACCGCAGCGCCAACCTCCGAGCCTCAGGGCATCGATCAAAGACGCCTCGCGACGCCCAAAGAAAGGATCGCTAACGATGAGGGGGTGAACATCCTCCCGTCTTTCCTCAAGCGTGCGAAGCCAACGCGTCGCGGCCGCTTCTTCGCTTCGACAATGCCGAGCCCTCCACCTCTGTAGGGCGCCTGATCCACGACGAGCCGCGAGGCTTCATCGACACCGCCAGTTCAACAAAGCTGAGCTCGCCCTCGCGCTTTCACGCCGAAGGACGAGGAACCGGGCGGGTGTCCCCGGGATCCCTCGCGAGGCCGGCTCAAGCGAGCGCATCCAAGACAATCATGGCGTACTCTCGACGACGAGCGACGCACGCAACATCGTGAGGGGAGGCGAGAGCGCTGGACTCAAGCGACCGCCGGCCAGGGCTAGGGCGGCAGTGCGTGATACCGACGAGGATCACGGCGACGACGCTGACCTCGCTCGTGCCTTCACCGAGATCCGCAGACAAGCACGGTCTCCCTTCCGATTCCGCCAGCCCGCTAACCTCACCAAATACTCTGGGTGAGACGAACCCCGTGGTTTGGCTCAACGACACCGCCTCGCTCGGCCACTGGGCGGGGCGATGACGCACGATGCTCATCATCCGCAACCTTCCTTCACCTAGGCGACGCCGCACGGGCTTCGGCTGGAGCACCTTCCCCGCCAGACGATCTTTTGATGGACCGACCTAGTCAAGGTCTGGGAAACTTCCGTGGCACATATGTGCACCCCGGGAACTCCTAGGGATCTCCGTGTGAAGCCGCCGCCAAAGCCTCGACGAGTCGCGCGCGACTTCATCCGCCGCTTCAAGAAGTGCACCGAAGCTGCCTAACGTGGCCGACACCGCGATCATTAGCTGCTGCTCGACGGGACAACCTGCAAGGAGTGGGTCCACAAACCGGGACGAAGATGCCCTCCACCGCCAACGAGCCGCTTGAGGTGGCCACAAATTTCGCCTCCCCAAGTGGAGGAGGCGTTGGGGGCCATCTTTCGCGACGCCAACGACAAGGACAAGCGGAAGATCCTCAACAATGCTTGGAACATCCAACAGCCTACGCCGCTTTTTACCCCTAGAAATACCAAGCATTGTACTTACGCTTTGTACCATTGGCTAAATAAAACTAAGTCCTTGACGTTTTTTCCAAGTCACAAAGATTCCTCATTCCCCCAGATTCTCAATAGACTTGCTTTTGGCTCACCAAAACCAAGCCTCCCCCTGGGGCAAGAAAGGGGAACCCCCCCCCCGAAAGCACCCTCAAAAAATCTTTTTCAAATCTTTTCATTTTCCTAGCTATCTTCAGAGACTTACGCGCCTCGGTTGCCTCGCGATACTTAGGAAAAAGGCACCCACCTGTGTCATCCCGAGGCCAAGGACGGCCGAGCCGCGAGGTCACCTATGCCCGAAGCCGCCACGGTGCCTCCACTGCCACCCTCAAATTAAAAAGAATGACTCCAAGTGCCGCGAGGAGGGGTCGCCTCGACTATGAAGGGCAACTGGCCGAGGCATCTATCAGCTGCTAGCCCCCCTCCCTTCGGTTAAAGAGCGACCCCCCTGGCAGCATCCTCTTCGCAAGACCAAGTAGCGAATACAAACGGAAGGGAAGGCGAGAGATAACGAAAAGCTAGTACAAAAAGCATAAAGCCTCAACGGGCCGATTCACAAAGTGTCTCATAAACACAAAGTCAACATAAACCTTTATTTACATGAGCACTTGGGCCCAGCCCCTCAGGATCTACCGGGGGTCCCTCGGCCACCAACGCCTTGGGTGGCGACCACGGCCCGTGGCCACGCCCCGGGACCTCTCGGCACCAAAGATCCGCGACTCCGGCGGCCTGGCACCAGCATCCGCGCGACCTTCGCCGGACACGCAGCCGCAGCCTCGGCGGCCATTAGCTTCCTCCGAGGAGTGGAGACGACGGCGGGCGCAAAAAGTAGCCACTCAAGGCGGGGCGGGAGCCCCGCTCTTCGGCCTCCTCGACGAAGCTGGGCCAAGACATCGGCCTCGCGCCCCATCTCCTCTTCGACGAGCCCCTACGATCCGAGGAAGGTCGAGCTCTGTAGTGGGACATGAAATGGGCGAGCGCAGTGTGACACGCCGACTCTGGAGGGCTCCTCCAAACAAGACGCTGCCCCCACCCGCTGGTGGCACTCGCCGCCACGCGACACTCAGTTGCCGCTGCCGGCTTCCTCGACCCTCCATCGCAGTGTGCAGCGAGTCGTGGCCTCCCGCTAAGGTCTCAAGCTCGCTCGCCTAGCCGAAGTTATAGGCGGCTCGCGACACCTGAGAGGCTCTCCTCCAAATCGCTCACCTCGCCCCTCGCAGTCCGCAAGAACCCTGAGTTAGGCTCTCGGGCGGTGTAACACAGTGCATGAAGGCCGCCGAGCCTCTTACCTCGCAGTGGGCCACGGAGGGTCTCGCTCTCACCGATCCTCGGCAGTGCCGCCTCCTTCAGCCTTGGGAGTACTCCTCGCCCAGGACGACACGTCGCCTCCGAGGCCTCCACATTTTGCCTGACGAGGGATTTGATGGAGTCCGCCGAGGGCGAGGCCCTCGGCGACCATCGCCTCCTTCTCCGTCTGCAGCTGGTCGATGCCTCTGGCGTGGCCTCGCCTAGCGATGTCCCTAGCGAGGGTGGCGTCCTCGCGTGCCGTGCGGCCTCGCCGCTATGTGAGAGACAGAAGGCGGAGTTTCTCGAGCTCGAGCGCCCTTCTCCGACACGGCCATCGTCACCGGGCGACCGTGCCCTCTCGCTAGCGGTACGGTCGTGAAGCTGAGCCGCCATGGAGAACCCTCCCGACTTCCCGCTCGACGTCTCGCGCCAAATCCCGCAACACACGCTCTCCAAATTCTGGAGTCGCTGGAAAGACGCTCCCGGAGGGAAGGAGGGGCTCAAAGCTCACTCACCCCGAAGTGGGGGAGCTCCTCGCACAACCCCGACACAATGGTCCCGGGCGGCCTTCTCAGAAGGGCTCGACGCAGTCCGCCACGCTCACCCGATCCTCCCCTCCTTGGCGCTCATCTCGGGCGCAAAAGGCTCGCCTCCAGGGCCTGGTGGCTGCCTCCCGGCAAGGTGGGCTCCCTGGCTGGTTGCTCACCGGACGCCCAGCTCGAGTCGTGGCACCCACGGTGGGCGCCTGGCCGCTCACGCCTCGGGCTTCCTCCTCCGCCCGAGGTGGCACCCGCCTCGTGGCCACGCGGCTAGTGAAGGGGCCGAGGCCGCTCCGCCTCGGTCATAGCCGCGTCGACGGTAGCAACCACCGCGAGCCTCTCCACCGCTACCTCGGCCGACACCGAGCCTCACCTCGCCCGGCACACGGCCAGGATCACCACGTTGCCCTCCTCGCCGGGCGCCCTGCCCCGGGCGGTGCCCGACGGAGCTAGCCCCGACTCGTGGGCACCACGGGCACGCCTCGCTCTCTCCGGGGCGGACGCTTGCGCCGCGCTTCGCTCGCTGAGACCGCTCCCGAGGGACAGCGTGCTCCTCGGCGGCCTTCTCCCTCTCCTCGGTCCCGGCTGCCGCCGATTCGGCAGCGGAACCAAAGATTCAAGCCCCGACCCCCGCTTTTAGTGCGTTTCCGAGGCAGGGGGCCGCTGCCCATCAAGTGCGCGGCCGTGCGCCTAAGCCGCGGATGGGGGACAAGACAGAGGTTAGCGGAGCGGACAGCTAACGCCAAGACCGACGACAAGGTGTAAACACCCTTACTCACAGCACTTTAATCCTGGCCTCGAGACCGGGACCCGCCCCGATCGGCGGGAACGTCAGCGCCCCGGACGACTGCCGCCGGCAGGCGCCCTACGAGGCCTCCGACTCCGCCTCGGCCGACGCGGGCCGCCGTGGGGGACGAGCCTCTAGCTGGGGAGGGCGGCTGCGACGACCTCCTTCCCCCATGACGCCACGCCTCCTGGGGGACGCTCCTGGGCCGGAGCATCAGCTGCCCTCAAGTCCGACAACGCCGTGGGACGAGCCTCTCCCAGAAGCTCTTCCTGACGGCTGGCGCCGGCTGACGAACTATCGCCGCCGGGCACAGGGCATCACCTCCGGGGATTCAACCTCGGCACGGCTCAGCCATCCTCGCCCCACTCCTCCTCACCATCGCCGCTCGTCGCGCTCGTCGTGTCTGGTGGTGTCCGACGGCCTCGCCTAGAGGGAGACCTCCTCCGCCTCAGGCCGCAGTCGAGACAGTCCTCCTCTCCTTCGCTATGGGCGTAGGCAGCAGCGCTCTCCTTTCTTCTGCTTCTCCACCTCAGCGCTCGATTGACCGCCTTCTCCGCTGGGGCGATCGGGGGCTTCGACGGCCTTTAGGGCTCTCCTCCACGAGCCCCTCGCAAGCGTGACGACCGACTGCGTGATGAAGAAGAAGAAGAAACGAACGCACGATGGAGCTGGGAGGAAACGGGTCTCACCAGATCGATGTAGTCCTTGTCCCAGCGCATCGGGATCCTCGAGCAACCGTGAATGCTCCACCGATGCCGCCGCTCGTCAAGGACCTCGGGCACCCTAGGTCCCGCCATCCCGGTCCCCTCCTGGGTTGCCCAGTCAAGATAAGTCATACAGTCGCAGATGTCATGAGCTGCATGAGCGTACTGCATGCAGGCCGGGCGATCACCGCCGAGGCGGCCCCAGACCTCCTGTTGGTCAAAACAGGCCAAACACCTTTCATCGGGCCGGGTCACCCCTTCGGGGATCAGCCCTTCCGCCACCACGGGCCGGAGTCAACACCTTCCCCGGTGTAGGCAAAAGTGTGTGGCCACCGCCGCTGGCGGGCGGTAGGAACCACCTTGTCGCGGCCAACCACCTGCCGAAAGCCGTGAGCCTCGGCGGATATAGTCCTCAAGGTGCTCGGATCGGGCAAATGTTAACGCAGCCTACCGCTCCTGGACGGCCAACCTTCTTTCCTTCTTCTCCCCTCAAGCCCTTCCTTCTTTTCTCGCGCGATTTCAGGAACAAGGAAGCCTCGGCGAAGTAGAGCCATTGTGTCCTGCTATGCCGACGCCGGTGTAGCCTCACATTGGGGCCACCACGAAGACGGGCCGCCGGGAGATGCGCTTGGGGGCGCAGGTTGTGAGCCCAAGCCGTAGTGCTCCAGAAAGCGCCCGCAGGAAACGCCCCACCGCATCCCGAAGCTCATACCATGGAACGACGTGAAGCTCATGACGCACTCGTGAGGGCGCGGATACCGATCATCCGGCGACGTCCAGCACGATCCACTCCGCCGTGAAGTCGCGTCCGAGCGCCAGAGCCCCCTTTCTCAACCAAACGCCACCCGCCTCCGCCTCCGCCACCTTGAAAGCAGACTCCTAATCCGCATCACGCCAACAACATCGGCCTTGGGTGCCATCGCGAGGGCGGATCGAGCGAGGAGGGCGGCATCGGGAAGTCTCTCTTCCTTTCCCCTCTCCCACGAGCTCAAGAGATTTCTCTAGCGTGCGAAGGCAGAGGCAAAGAGCAATGGCGGCGCAGATACTGAAGGAAAGGCCAACACGGCCGCCGCATGCTATTTATACTCCGACGCGGCTTTCTTTTGCATTAAGTGCGTGATCGCCCGATGCGCCCACTGACAATTACACAAGACGCTCGAGGCGCACGCGCACTGCAGCGGCGCGACACGGACTCAACGCTGCCACACCACACGTTGCACGGCGCATCCTCACAAGGATCCGGGCCACGGAGCCCGCCTCCCTATCGACTGCTGGTCACAGCATGCAAAGGCGCAGCGCACAGACATCACATCCTCCGTGGGACCCCTGGGCGCTACAAGACGCAGAATCGCCATGACGGAGAAAGTGGGGGCCTCGCTGCGCCAGCTGCAAGGCCTCCGGATCCCAGCGGCTGTCGCTCGAAAAGACGCGCCACGCCCCACGTTAAGCGCAGCAGGTTCCTTCTTTCCACGAGAGGAGCCAGTGGCGACGGCCACCTAAGGCCTGGGGTTCGCCAGCTCGGCCCACCTAAGGGTTCGGCAACACCCAGGCTGACAGAGTCGGGGCAGCTGGACGGCCTCATACGCCCGGCCCCATGTGAGCGGGGCCGTCCTTGCAGCATCCGAGGCCGAGCATGGCCGGCAGTAGGGGGATCCCGTGGAGAGCACCGAGCTCTCGGGACCCTGGGCGGACGGGACCCGAGCCCCACCTCGCATACAAGGTGCTCTTATGAATCACCGGCCTCGGCCCATAACCCCTAGCGGAATGGGGCACGTCGGTTCACTTGGATTCTCCCGCTACAGCTCACCTGGGATCTAGTCAGCCTCGACACTCGTCGATGATAGCACGACGAAGTCCACCTCTCCTCCCTCGCTGGCGAAGGGAAGCCGAGTGCGTAGAACCGCGGGCCGAGTCCCAATTGGGTTTCCCTCGCCGCTACGAGGGCTCTGGCTTCCCAACGAGCAAAACCAATTTGGGAAAAACGCCCTAGAAAACCCAGCCGAACCTCAGACGAGCCGACGGGCCCTGGCCTCGGCAGCACTGACCATCTCGTCCACCAAAAGACGCGACTAGCCCTCTGGAGCGAGTGCCCTCACTCGCCCTAAGGCCTCGGGGGAGTTACACACAGGGGTGCGCTCGCGCGCCCCACCGGATAGCACAACTCTCGACAAGCCTCAAAGCCACGTCGTGCAAGCTAAATGCAAGCCTTCTCGAAGAGTCCCCCAAACTCCTCCGAAGCCTCTGGAATTACATTCGCTCTGGTAGCCACGCGACCTCGCGGAAAGTATCGATGGCAACCAAGGAAGACGACTTTCCTCCGAACGAGTGCTTCCACTCCTTCGAGGCTCTGGGGGCTACTGCATTGGGGACCGAAATAAGGGCCTCTAAGGAAAGCCCAACAACGAAACTCGCCCAAAGCAGCCTCCCATTTCCACTATCTAAGCCACGCAAGTGTCTTGAGCCGACGCACGGCTCCACGACCTCGGCCCGAGCCTACCTCACCGGGGCTCCTGACGAGCGCCGAGCTCTCCGCTCTCGCCCGAGCTCGAGGGGCCTCCGGGACGAGCCTCCACTTTCTCCGCACCCGCGAGCCCACGGCTGGGCTCGAACGAGCCGCCAGCTTCCAGTCCCGCCCGAGCCCCGGCAACACGTGCCCTGGACGGGACGCTGCCACTGAGTCAAAGGGCGTCGTACTCAATCGACTTGACGCATATCCACCACCGCCTGTCGAGCACTCCAGTGTCTCGGCACAGGATGGGCATCGCCCGTCACGGCCCACGCCGGCAATCATGCTTACGCGCCTCCACGCTGGGAGGCCACGCCCGCCACAGTGGGGCACCGTGCCGCCTAACCCCTCCCGCCAGTCCCATCGCCGAACCCCCGGGGCGCCATCCACCACGCCTGCTGCCACGGCAGTCTGCGTCACCCCCGTCGCGGGAGTGGACTCGACGCCCCTCCAAATAACAGCAGTCCACCCCGTGAGCTCCCGAGTCCGGATGGGCGACCACTCGTGCGACGACCGCCGTGGTCAGTTCCAACCACTCCCTCCGTATGGCGACAAGCCCGAGGCCTCCCCAGCCTTTGACCTGCGCGGGTCAAAGCTGTACAGGGCCTCGCGCCTCCGACGCAAAGACTCCACGACTCCAACAGTGGACGCCCGCTCATTCCCATTAACAGGGCAAGGAGGCGACGCCGCTTCCGCCTCATCACGTGGTCCTGGACAGTCAGCCCACTCGGCCCCAGGGAGGACGGAAGCCCGTGTGACCCAGCCATGAGCATGACTACCTCTTGGGTTCCGCCCCGCCCTTGTGGCTATAAAAGGGGGAAGGCAAAGACCCTAGATGACAGGTTCTCACACACCGGAGCCCGATATTGGCACTCCCTCCCCAATCACCACGACGAGACCGGGACCCTGCCCTCTCACCGCTGTACACTTACCTACGAGCACTCTGGTAAGATAATACAAGAACTCCTCCCACCGGACGAGGGCCTTCCCGCCTAAACCAAGATAAATCCTGTGTGTTCATCTTTTTTGTACACCATCCTCGGGGCTGGGAACACGCACCACAATTCACTGCTAAAGTAGGGACCGCAAGTTCTAGCACCGACACACATAATAACTATGAATATAAGTAAATGAGAATTCGATCATCAATTCACCTGTAGCAATCATATAACCGTACAAATGAAAGGAGGAACAAA
>JADLZL010000388.1:0-91223 GCA_015844335.1 Chrysopogon serrulatus | reverse complement strand
ACTAAACTTTAGTTAGCTAAATTTAGCTGTTAGACATCCAAACATACCAACTAAAAGACTAGCTAAAGTTTAGCTGGGTTTAGCTACTTGAACCCTGCTAAGGGTCTGTTTGGATGTACCAAGTAAACTTTAGCTGACTAAATTTAGCTGTTAGACATCCAAACAGTCCAGCTAAAAGAGTAGCTAAACTTTAGCTGGGTTTAGCTACTTTACCTAGCTAAAACTAACTAAATTTTAGCTGTCTATTAGCTGGAGCATCCAAACACCTCAGCTAAAGTCTAGCTAGAAAATTTTTAGCTAGCTAAAGTTTTACTTTAAAATTTTAGCTAGCTAAACTTTAGTTGGGTGTATCCAAACAGGCTCTAAAGCTAGCTAAAGTTTAGCTAAGTTTATTAACTAGAACATCCAAACACCATAGCTAAAGTTTAGCTGAAAAACTTTTAGCTAGCTAAAGTTTTATATTAAAATTTTAGCTTGTTAAACTTTAGTTGTATGCATCCAAACAGGGCCATCGTGCCTCTCCAACGATTACGTGGACAGCGAGGTAAGCTCATATCTCCTCTCTCTTGGCCTCACGCTCAGAATGGGCACTCTGGATATGAGGCTTGCATCTCTACTGTAAACAACTAGTTCCAGGGCGCGCACCCGCGCGCTGCTGGGAAGTAGTGTTTGTGTTTATACTAACATGTACATATGAGTATTTGATAATATTACAGAAGTCTGAAATTTTAGAGCACACATGAATAATATGCAGGAGAATTAGTTCGTTGATTTGGTGGCAGGTCTTGCATGGATCTGAAATGAAGCACCGGCTTTGTTAGGCTGAAGAATCTGCTGATAATCGACAGTGTGTTAGTATAAGGATATTTCTGGAATTAAAAGTAGTGTTTCTATGTGGTGGTCGAATTTTACCTGAACTGTCGCTGTAGTTGTGCAGCTGTCATGTGACATGCAAGTATTTTCATATGAGGGGCTGGCTGTGTTTATTATCTATTCATGTTTATGTGTATTGTAAAAATTGAAAAGTGCTAAGGAAAAGTAGTACTTCAATGATTTACCTCTTTTTTTGTAAACGGGAAGCAGGTTCTTCTTCATAGATTCTTTGATTGGTGCCTCGTAGAACTTGAGGATCCTCCGCGGACCTTCCTATGTATGTAAGATGTAGATTAAAAATATGTATAAGATTTGGTCGGTTTGTTTGGCTTTAACAAATTCACATGGCATCTAATCATGTAGTAACAGGGAGGAACAGGAACAACTACACTAAAAGCTGCTTCATCACCACCTTAGGTGGAGCGATCCTGTATTCCTATTGTTGTGTTCTGGAATTTTAGTTTGGTAATCTAAACTGGCTAATCTGGAAGGGACAATTGTTGATTTGTACATAAACATATAGCACTGCATGCATATTTTTGTTCGACAATATACATTGTTAAACTGAGGTGTGCATTATCCAATCTGGCCACTGTATGAACCTCTACCAACCCAAAAAAAATATTCTTACATTGAAATAGATAAAGGAAATGATTATCGTAAGATGTACCATAATTTCATTTTTGCAATAGTAATGTATGTCAGGACCAAACAACATAAGAAACTGAAACTGAAATAGACTGACCAAGCATTCTTTGCTGAAGTTACCCATCCTGGTATCACCCCAAGCTGGTAAAGGTATGAACCAACTTCCTAAGAAATACATAGTAGCCAAGAGACAGTCAAGATCATTCATGAGGGAAGATGCATGTGAGGTACTGGTACTGCAATAGGGAAGCAAAAATTGCACTTTACATTCTTATTGGGTTGTTTGGTCATGTTGGTTGACAATATTAAAAAGCTCAGTGGTCCCATAGATCAATTCCAGTAATATCCACTTTAGAGCAAACTGACTTAGGTCATACTAAAGTACATGTCCCATGTCTTAAATATGAAGCCATAAAAATGTATCTATCTAACAACGGCATTTAATAAATAAGTAAGCCATGTGTCATAGCGAAGTAATGCTGAAAATCCAGCATGTTTTTGTGCAAGTAGTTAAGTGAAAAAAATATGAAATTAAATAAGCATCTTTGTTAAGTTGGCTATTAGGGAGCACATCTACAATTAATCCGTATTGCTGTATAGCAAAAGGAAGCAAAGGCAGAAAACATATGACACCAGTAAAATCAGGACTCACCTACGTGGGCAGAACTCTTGTGTGTCTGCAAATTCTCCCTCAACTGAAACTGCAGAGCAGCAAGTAGATCAGAGTATGAGACGGAGAGAAGCAAGAATGGTGGATTCGAGGGGAGTGAGGTGGGGAGGCGGGGATCACCTGACCAACTGGATGGATTGAGCCGAGGGGCTGGCCGCGATGTTGACTGTGTCCAGCTCATACGACTCGACGGGGGACTGGGGGGGGGCCCCGGGCTGTGGAGGGAGGCTGGCCGGTTGTGGGGGCGGAGCCGCCGAGGGGCCGGGTCGCCATGCCGAGACTGGCAGCGCCGCTGCGTCTTGCCCAGTTAGCCGCGCAAAAGAAAGAAACGGAGAAAGGATGCCGGGGAGGAGTCACGGGACAGCGGAGGAAAAGGAAACAATCACCCGCCGCGAGATCCGGTGGCCGAGCGGAGGCGGCCCGGCCCGCCAGCTGTCCGTCCAGGTGGCCGGCCGAGTAGAGGCCGATGCTGTAGCACCACGGCGAGTGGAGGGGCGCGCCTGGACCGTGGCTGGTCCCCGTGCCGGCGCGGCCGGCCGCGGTGGCCGGCGGCCGTGGTGCAACGCCGGGGAGCCGTGTTGCTGCTCGGTGTAGGCGACCGGCCGAGCCGAGGCCGGGTATGCAGCACCAGCCAGGGGGGGGCGCGACCGAACGGGGACTGGTCCCCGGCGTCTGCCGAGCCGAGCATGGCGTCCCGCTGGGCACAGCGGGGTGGCTGCGTCGCTGCTGCTCGGCACCGGGCAGGGGCGGAGAGGGACCGAGGGAGTGGGGGAGTATGGGGAAGGGAGGTTCCAGAGGACGATGTGGGGAGGAAGGGCGGAGAGCGAGCGGCGGTGCGGTAGGAACTGAGGAGTTGCAGGCAGGCGGGGGCTTCGTGGTCGACGAGGCACGGACGGGAAGCTGGGTGGAAAAGAACAGGGAGAAACGGAGGAGAGACCGAGAGAGGGAGAGAGGACGCGGAGGTGGAAGAGATAAGGACGGTGGATTCTGGAAGCACAGAAGCCGGCCCCTTCTCGGCTCTTCTTTTCCTTTTTCTTTGGCCCTTTTCCTGTACGGCCATGGGCCACCTTCTATGTACCTAGCAGCCAATCACATGGGAGGCCAGGACGATGACGTGGCTGAGCCGATCTTCAAGCAACCTGTGCCAATTTTTTTTGTTCGTTCGGACGATACGATGATGACGTGGGTGGGCGGATCGCCAAGGGACTTGTTCCAATTTGTAGGAGTAAATGGCTATCTCCTCTCTCTTGGCCTCACGCTCAGAATGGGCACTCTGGATATGAGGCTTGCATCTCTACTGTAAACAATGGCTTTATCGGTGAGACATTTTAGATCGCAAAGTCCAACTCCTGATGTGCATCTTCCATCTGCTCTGTACTACAACTTGTTACAGGTACTTTCTCATGTAATTGTGTTATATCGCTATACGCTATATACTAGAGATAGATAAAAAAAATATTGGTCAAGTCTGAGATCTGCCTAATGCTTTGGTTAATTTTGACAGAAAAAAAAAATACTATATGCAGGTTTGGTCGTTAACTTTGACAACTGGGCAGCAGCTTTGGACTGGGCTGTGGCTTCTTTTACATCGTCAGGACTCAGGTGTGCCCAGCCTCGTCCGGTGCACGTACGGGAAGCGGATGCTCGATCGAATTTGGTGCGCTCCACGTCTCGATAGGCTTCTTGTCCCAAAGCATATATTACACGCCGTGAAAACATACATCATCTATCGGCGGCGGCGGGCGGCGGCAGAGTAGCAACAGGACACGATGGGCGTGCGCAGCAGGTCGAAGCGAAAGCAAGGACGGCGGGCGTCTACCGGGGGCGCCGACCTGATCAGCAGGCTCGGCGACGACGTGCTGGTGCGCATCCTCGAGCTCCTGCCCGACGCGGGGGACGCGGTGCGCACAGGCGCGCTCTCGCGGCGCTGGCGCGGTCTCTGGACGCGTCTCCCCGCCCTCCGCTTCGCCTCCACCAGCAGGCCCGGGTTGTTCTCGGGAGACACCGGCGTCGGCGCCCAGCGGTTCGCCTCCTTCGTCAGCAACGCAATCGCCCTTCGCGCTGCCGAGACAGATCCCGCCGTCCAACACCTGGCCGTCTCGTTCGTGACGTCGCCGGCTGTGGCGCCGCTCAAACTCCAGCCGCGGTCGTCCGTCGTCAGAGCCGCACAGAGGTGCATCCGCGTCGCCGTGCAGCACGACGTCAAGTCTTTCGCCCTTGCACTGCGCCATCACGCCCACCGCATGTGCGATGCGCCGGAGGAACAGCTCCTCGCGGTGGAGATCCTAGATGGCCTTCCTAGGTCGGCGAAGATGGAGACCATGCGTCTGGCACTGGGCGGCGCAACAGTCAGGCTACCAGCTGACATGGCAGGAACAGGATTCGCGTCGCTCGCAGACCTTACGCTCGAGAGCATGGAGTTCACCGAGGATAGCGGCCAGTTTCTGAGCCGCCTCCTGTCGACGGCGTGCTGTCCGCGGTTGCAGAAGCTGTGCATGAGAGACCTTACTTTCGATTTCGAAAGTACTAGAAGACTCCAAGATAAGGCAGGGCTACTGCTGGAGGCCGAGGAGCTCTTGGAGCTATCGTTGGAGAATATAACAGGGTCTGGAGATTCTGAGACTGAGGACTCCTCGCCTCCGTATTCTCCGCTCGGCGGACTGCGAAATTAGTGAGCTCTCGATCTCAGCCCCAAGGTTGGAGGAGCTGTTGTTCTCGGATGTCGGCCAACCTTACAGTAACATTCACATTGATGGAGGAGAATTGCCGTGCGTTAAGAGCCTCAGGGTTGAGCTCACCTCACATCGGTACGATTATGGCGCAGGCCTACCGCCTACATGATGATGACTACGACCAAGAAAACGGTGTCACCTTTAGTCTCCTCCATTCTTGTACGGCAGTAGCATGCCTCGACTTGGATCTTTGTGTCCACAAGGTATGCCTTTTGACCTCGATCTTTATGTCTAAATTTCAAGACCAAATATTCAATCATGTATAGTAGAAAGAAGCAAAAAAAAAAAAAATAATCTAGCAGTTTTTAAAACCCTTTCATATTGATATACATAGTACTACATTACATTTGTGTTAGGAAACAAATACAATAAATTTAATTTTCGGAATTTAGTGTAGTTGCATTGTGGATCGAACACCTACCATGCCTTGTCCTATGCATGCTTGATAAGACGCGTTTGAATTAAAATGCAATTTGCAATAATTAAAATACCATTTTCATATGATACAGATTAACCTATTTATCCTTTTATTTATGTTTTTATTTCATACTATTGTAGTTAAATATTTATTTACATCATAAACTATTGTTTTAGAATGCCAAACATGTACTCCACTGTTCTAAATTATAAGATGCTTTGACTATTGTATATACATTATTTTTACTATGTACTTAGACATACACTATATCTAAGTGCATAGTAAAAATTATGAATCTGAAAAAGCAAAAAAAACATCCTATAATTTAGAATGCAGTGAGTATTTACTAAAAAAGGAAATGTAATACAAACACAAAGTGACTATATATTACAAAAGAATGTCAAAAGGAGTGGGACGACAGCCAACAAAAAACAACAAAAAGTTAGGGGATAAGAGGGATCAAGGAATAAAAGATGTCCACAATGCTAGGAGAGCGGTATGAGATTTTTTTAAGGCGGTTTGAGCCCAATAATGGTGATAGCAATAACCCACAGATAATCCAGTTCGTGGCTATGACAACAGAAAAACAAAGCTATATTGGTTGTAGCCAAAAAAAGTCTTCATATTATGGCGTATGAAGAGATAAACTATCAAAATTATAGAGCTCAATCAGATATCTAAAACTTTACACTTTATAGTTCACTACCTTTTCATTTGAGATAGTTTATTACATGACCAAATATTTTATATAAATTCTCTGACCTATTAAAAAAATCTCCGATGGAGACACTAGACCTACACCAAAGTTGTATTAATTGATGGATCTACTCCCTCTATTTCAAATTTTTTAAATTGTTTATGCTTTTCTAGAAACATAGCAGAAATCACTTAGAATTTAGCATTGTAGTCAAGAACTTTTTCATTTGATTTGAGATAGTTTATAGTGTCAAAAATGCAATAGAAGATTATGGGCAATTTAGTTAGAAGCTAGAGGTCATGGGTTTGATTCCTAGAGACATGCATATTTTCTTTTTTTATGTGAATCCAAACACATCTGTGATATATATGTATCTAGAGTATGGCGCGTCCACCACGATGGCATGTGAGAACCCGACAGTGAGTCATGGATCTAGATTATGACTTCACATATTTAATTTGATCAGTAATTAATGTTTGCGCTACTACTTTGAACCTATTCTCAACTTCAATTTGTGTTATGTGCGCCTTATTTGCATCAAAGTGCAAAACTATATATTACATAATTATCAACTCAATTATCTCTGAGCATCAACATAATTCAGTAATCTTTCTGACTTTTTTTTGTTTCTTTCTTTGTATCTCGAACCTCCCTATCCTCCCTTTCCCCTCTCCCTCTCTCCTTTTGTATGTTTCTTGTAACCTTCTTGGTTGATTTTTAATAAATTTATTAGTAGAGGCTCCTTGAGCCTCTCATGTTCAGGCTCCTTGAGCCTCTCATGTTCCTTAAAAAAAACATGCAATGTGTTCCAATATGGGACAATGTTTTTCTTGTTTTGGTTTGGAGTGAACAAAAGGAAATATTCTCTCTCAGTATGGGCACAAGTCCCTCTTGATTCCTAAAAAAATATTCTCGTTATTCCTGTTTCTAAAAACTTCTATCAAGTTTAATATTTGTTATTATACAATGTTTTGTTTTCCATGCATATAATTTATCTTTTTAACTTTGACGTTGAAATTTTGACCAGGAAGAACAATATGTTAACATAATTGGAGGTCGGATACCACGGCTTCCTCAGGTGACATCTTTGAAAGTCCATGTTGCTCTATATAAGCTGCACTCATTTGGAATTGGCATAGCAGATATCTTAGCACAATGTGGAAATCTCAAATACCTTCGCATATGTTGCACTTTCAAGAAGGTTAGTACCTGCTATACCTAGCTAACTAATTATTTTTGTCAAGCCATTTCTCAGTAAAAAAATCCTAGCTCGTTCCTTTTCTTTTCATGGTATTGATTCAAGCTAACATATCCTCTCTGTCCTTATGCAGCACAACGATATGAAATCAGCTTTCTTATGCAACCATCAGAACAATTGGCAGTCCCATGTGGTTTACTGCTTACCTCACCTCAAGGAAGTAGAGTTTATGGGGTTGGCTGGAACTGAATGCGAACTTTGGTTCATGGAATCCATTCTCACAAGCATTACACAACTTCATAAGGCGACAATAAGTTTTGACCCGAAGTCCAGCTTAAAGAATAGGATACATGCTTTTGAACGTATTACACCACTGCAAGAACATGGGACATGGACCTGTTGCCATGAGCCCTATTTGTCCTTGGAGTGGAAGCCCTCTTTATGAGTGTAAGAGTGTGTACTTGCTTGGGTAGTATTATTGCAAATAATAGGCCTCAACTCTTATAAGCCGAGAGAGTAACTAGTTGCCAGGATAGGACCATAATATATATTGTTCAAGCACTCTGTATGATTGATAGAACAAGTTTCGCTCTGCTCTTCTCCTAAATGCATCGTGGGCATTGTTCCATCATGCAGAGGTATTACATATATATGGATCACTTCCTATATATGAACATAGTGGCACTAACGAGCTATCCATTAACGTGCAAAAGAATTTAGTACATTGTCACATCGTCATGTGTGCAATACTGCAATAATCAAACAGAAGAGCCAGAGTACGTAGATCTTTAAGCTGAATTAGTAGCTAATTGACAAGCATCTTTGATTTTTAGTCTCGGGATAAAAAATCTCTTCTCTCAAATAAAATTCATGCACAATGATCAGTTACCTAATTAACAGAACTTTGTGACAATTGCTACTCAAGCTAAAGCTGAACTTGTGCATCGAGGAGTTCCGCGGCGCCACGCTGTGGTGCCCAAGGTGATGCTGGACGAATTGTAGGGCCAACATATTTAGAACAATAACAACCATTACTGCCAGATGCCGGTGCTAGCAATGGCGGATCTAGGGTCCGACGAGCACGCCTAGGCTCCGGCACCGACATACGCCGAGAAATTCATCGCTTTCCGGCTTGCTAAAAGGTTAAAAACACAGGTAATGTTAAGGTACATACTTTACCTATGAAAAGGTAATATCTTAAAGAAATTTAAACCGTTGATTTTTCTGATTTTATGAATTATAATAAATTAAAAAATCTAGAAATAAAAATAATCTCTCCCGAATTCCCCTAACTACGGGAGAAAAGAATAGAGAGAATCTTTTTTCTCCTTGAAGACATCCGCAGTCATCCCTCTAATCACGCGAGCCTAGATTGGCATTTCATTTGGACCTTCAAACGGAATTTAAGCCGGTTAATTTAGATCTATTTTCCATAAAAACATTGTGGACCTATTGGAATGACTAGAAAGCTTTACGGGTTAAGTACGTGCCTGGAGGACATGACATGTTTTTTTTTAAAGAAAAGTAGCATGACACGTTACAAAGATCAAAACCTTTTTTAATAAAAAAAGATCAAAAACCTTTCAATCGTGTTCTACTAGTAGATTCAAAAGTTGCAAACAGTAATTCATTGCATGCACTCACTCACTCTAACACATGCAAGCCACGTTATACCGGCCACTCATATACACGTATATATACACATGCTAACACAAGCATGTAAGTCACGTACACGTATTGCACGTTACCGGTCATCAGTCCTCATGACATGTATACACATGCAATTAAGTTACGTATATACAAACATACATGGTAATCAAAGTATATAGTTAGAAAATACCATATTTGCCAGATCTCAATCAAATCTAGAAAAGAGATTATATATATAAAAAATTTCTTTTTAATCTTATTTTATAAATCAAAAAAATTAAATAAATACATATTTCATATATTACCTCCTAGAAGGTAATAGCAGATTTTAGTCATCCGATCAAAATAAATGAATAGCTTATAATTATTTTAGTCATCCGATCAAAATAAATGAATAGCTTATAATCATTTGGAGGTACCGTAGCAAAGCTCTAAAAACACATAATCTCATAGACATATTTGAGTCTCGGCTAGGGATCCCTGCCCCGGCCCCTACTGCGTGTGCCAGTGCCTCACGTTCCACAAACGCCATCGACGTACAGTACCTGTCGCACCGTCCGCCGGCGAGGCTAGCTGCGACATCCTCTCCAGCAAGCGCCGTCGCTTGGATGCCGTGATTGTTGAATGTTGAGTTGGGTCTTTTCCCCTGAGACAACCGGTAGCATCTTGGACTGGGCTCTCTTCTTACATCAGGAGGAGAAGTGCCCAGCCTCGTCCGGTGCACGTACTGGGAGCAGATAGATGCTCGATCGGATTTGGTTGCCTGACCCTGACGTGGTCTTGAGGGTCTCTTCTCTTTTTTTTTTTTCCATTGAAAAGATACATAATCCTATAAACGGCGGCGGCGGCGGCGGCAGAGTAGCAACAGGACAAGATGGGCGTGCGCAGCATGTCGAAGCGAAAGCGACGACGACGGGCGTCTGCTGCTGGGGGCGCCGACCTGATCAGCGGACTCGGCGACGACGTGCTGGTGCGCATCCTCGAGCTCCTGCCCGACGCGGGGGACGCGGTGCGCACAGGCGCGCTCTCGCGGCGCTGGCGCGGGCTCTGGACGCGTCTCCCCGCCCTCCGCTTCGCCTCCACCAGCAGGCCCGTGTTGTTCTCGCCAGAGCCAGACACCGGCGGCGCCCAGCGGTTCGCCTCCTTCGTCAGCAACGCAATCGCCCTTCGCGCCGCCGAGACAGATCCCGCCGTCCAACACCTGGCCGTCTCGTTCGTGACGTCGCCGCACTCGCACGGGCGCAGCAAACTCCAGCCGCGGTTGTCCGTCGTCAGATCCGCACAGAGGTGCATCCGTGATGCCGTGCAGCACGACTTCAAGTCTTTCACCCTTGACCTGCAAGTGCATCGTGCCGGTAGAAAACGCGACCACAGATGCAATGCGCCAGAGGAACAGCTCCTCGCAGTGAACATCCTAGATGGCCTTCCTCGATCAGCAAAGATGGAGACCATGCGTTTGGCACTGGGCGGCGCAAGAGTCAGACTCCCAGCTGCCATGGCAGGAACAGGATTCGCGTCGCTCGCTGACCTTACGCTCGAAAGCATGGTGTTCGCCGTGGACAGCGGCCACCTTGTGGCCAACTTCCTGCCGTCGGCGTGCTGTCCGCGGTTGCAGAAGCTGCGCCTGAGAGACCTTACTTTCGATTTCGAAAGTAGTAGATTATTCCAAGATATAACGGGGCTGCTGCTGGAGGCCGAGGCGCTCTTGGAGCTATCATGGGAGAAAATTATAGATGGTCCAGAGATTCTGAAACTGAGGACTCCTCGCCTCCGTGTTCTCCGCATGGTGGACTGCGAACTCAGTGAGCTCACGATCTCAGCCCCAAGGCTGGAGGAGCTCTTGTTCTTGGATGCCGGCCAACCTTACAGTAACATTCACATTGACGGCGGAGAATTGCCGTGCGTTAGGAGCCTCAGGGTTGAGCTCACCTCACATGCATACAATTATGGCGGAGGCCAGGATGATGATGATGACTATGACGAAGACAACGGTGTCGCTGTTAGTCTCCTCCGTTCTTGTACGGCAGCAGCATGCCTCGACCTGGATCTTTATGCCCACAAGGTATGCCTGAGCTTGACCTCGATCTTTATTATGTCCAAAATTTCCAGACCAATTTCAATCATATATAGTAGAAAGAAGCCAAACAAAATAATAGAGTTGTTTTTTTTAAAAAAAAAAACTTTCATATTGATATACATCATACAAATACATTAAATTTGTGTGAGAAAACAAATACGTTAAATTTTACTTTTGAATTTATAAGTTATTCTGGCTTTTTTTTCTAGAAACATAGCAGAAATCACTTGAATTTAAAAAGTATAAGTAACTTCTCAGTCAAGAACTCTCTTTTTTTTTAGATTGTTTATATTATCGAAAATGCAATAGAAGATTATGTGCACTTTTGTTAGAAACTAGAGTATGGCGCCTCCACCACTGTGGCATGTGAGAACACGACGGTGATTCATGGATCTAGAGTATGGCTTCACAAATTTAATTTGATCAGTAATTATTTTTACCTGCTCGTACTTGAACCTGTTCTAAACTTCAATTTGTGCTACGTGTGCCTGGTTTGCCTCAAGATCATCAACTCAATTATATCTGTGTGCATCAACATATGCAACAAAATCGGGAAACTTTATATTTATTTTGGTTTGGAGTGAACAAAAGGTTTTTGATTTGCATCAAGATCATCAACTCAAATATATCAGTGCATCAACATATGCAATGTGTTCCAAAATGGGGAAACTTTATACTTTCAAGTTTCTGAAAAATTACTTTTAAATTTAATATTTATATTAGTATACAATGTTTTATTTTTTCATGCATCTATTTTTTTAACTTTGACCTCAAAATTGACCAGGAAAAACAAGGATATGTTAACATAATTGAAGGTCGGATACCGCGACTTCCAAAAGTGACATCTTTGACGGTCCATGTTGCTCTATATGATCTGCACTCATTTGGAATTGTCATAGCAGATATCTTAGCACAATGCAATAATCTAAAATACCTCAGCATATGTTGCACCTTCAATACGGTTAGTACTTGCTCGTTCCTTTTCTTGCAATCGCATTGAATCAAGCTAACATCCTATGTCCTTAATCCTTATACAGGGAACCTATTTTGATTCACCTTTCTTATGCAACCATCAGGACAATTGGCAGTCCCATGTGGTTTACTGCTTACCTCACCTCGAGGAAGTAGAGTTTATGGGGTTGGCGGGAACTGAATGCGAACTTTGGTTCATGGAATCCATGCTCACAAGCATTGCACAACTTCATAAGGCGACAATAAGTTTTGACCCGAAGTCCAGCCTAAAGAATAGGATACATGCTTGTGAGCGAATTATACCACTGCAAGAACATGGGACATGGGCCTGTTGCCATGAGCCCTATTTGTCCTTGGAGTGGAAGCCTTCTTTATGAGTGTAAGAGTGTGTACTTGCTTGGATAGTATTATTGCAAATAATAGGCCCCAACTGTTATAAGCCGAGAGAGTAACTAGTTGCCAGGATAGGACCATAATATATATTGTTCAAGCACTCTGTATGATTGATAGAACAAGTTTCGCTCTGCTCTTTCTCCTAAATGCATAGTTGGCATTGTTCCATCATGCAGAGGTATTACATATATGGCAGCGGATCACTTCCTATATATGAACACAGTGGCACTAACGAGCTATCCATTAACGTGCAGAAGAATTTACTACATTGTCACGACTAATGTGTTCTGCTCCTCGGCCTGGGGGGGCGTGCTGTTGGTTATTGCTTTGTGGTACTTGTAGTCTGATAATGCCTTGCTTGGCTGGCTTGTGGCTCGCACTCCATGCCTTGCATTCCTGTACTAACCTTTGTTCCTCCTTTTTTTCCTCTTAATAAAATACGTGCATGGCACGATCGCGAAAAAAAAACATCGTCATGTGTGCAATACTGAAATAATCAAACAGAAGAGCCAGAGTACGTAGATCTTTAAGCTGAATTAGTAGCTAATTGACAAGCGTCTTTGATTTTTAGTCTCAGGATAAAAAATCTCTTCTCTCAAATAAAATTCCTGCATAATGATCAGTTAACTAACAGAACTTTGTGATAATTGCTACTCCAAGCTAAAGCTGAACTTGTGCATCGACGAGTTCCCCGGCGCCACGCTATGGTGGCCAGCAGGTGATGCTGGACGGATTGCAGGGCCAACATATTTAGAACAACCACCACCATTACTGCCGGTCGCCGGTGCTAGCAATGGCGGATCCAGGGTCCAACGACCACGCCTAGGCTCCGGCACCGGCATACGCCGAGAAATTCATGGCTTTCCGCCTTGCTGAAAGGTTAAAAACGCATAATCTCATAGACGTGGGGGTGTTTGGATGGTATGGAAAAAGTTCTACCTGTGTCACATCGGAATGTCGGAGGGATGTCGGGAGGGGATTTTAAATACTAATAAAAAAATAAATTACAGAACTCGTCAGGAAACCACGAGACAAATTTTTTAAGTATAATTAATCTATCATTAGCAAATGTTTACTGTAGCAGCACATTGTCAAATCATGGACTAAATAGGCTTAAAAGATTCGTCTCGCAAAGTTATCGCAATCTGTGCAATTAGTTATTTTTTTAGACTACATTTAATACTCTGTACATGTGTAACTAGATTCGATGGGACAGGAAAAAAAATTTGCCCCTCCCATCCAAACATCCCCATATATTTGAGCCTCGGCTAGGGCTCCGTTCGATCCCTGGGCCCCCTACTGCGTGCCAGTGCCTCACGTTCCACAAACGCCATTGAGTTGGGTCTTTTCCCTGAGACAACCGGTAGCATCGTGGACTGGGCTGTGGCTTCTTACATTAGGAGGAGTGCCCAGCCTCGTCCGGTGCACGTACTGGAAGCAGATATGCTCGATCGGATTTGGTTGCCCTGACCCTGACGTGGTCTTGAGGGACTCTTCTTCTTTTTTTTTCCTTGAAAAGATACATCAATCCTATAGACGGCGGCGGCGGCGGCGGAGTAGTAGCAGGCTAGCAGCAGACACAATGGGCGTGCGCAGCAGGTCGAAGCGAAAGCGACTACGACGGGCGTCGGCCGAGGGCGCCGACCTGATCAGTGGCCTCTGCGACGACGTGTTGGTGCGCATCCTCGAGCTGCTGCCGGATGCGGGGGACGTGGTGCGCACGCAGCACACCGCGTTCCGCGCGTCGGGCAGCAGCTGGATGATGCGCAGGAGGACGTCGTCGCCGAGGGCCGAGGCCGAGGCCGCTATCTGATGCCATGTCATGAGCTCTAAATGTGTTGGGTCTCAAGAACTTTGATTGGGCTTTGTAGTTTGTGCACCAATACACCAGGCCCAGCCTAGTACGGTGTACATAGGCTAAGGAAAACGGCCCATCCACGTCCCTGGAGTCTAGCTTGTTAAGCCGTGTGATTGTATCATCATTAATCTGATCGCATCTTTGCTAAAAAAAAACTAATCTGATCGTATCTGCTCCGGCGGCGGCGGTGGTGCAGAGCCACGACACACGATGGGCGTGTGTCAACGACGAGCGGCGTCTGCCCGGGGCGCCGACCTGATCAGCAGCCTCGGCGACGACGTCCTCGTGCGCATCCTCGAGCAGCTGCCGGACGCGGCGGACGCGGTGCGCACGGGCGAGCTCTCGCGGCGCTGGCGCGGCCTCTGGACGCGCGTCAGCTCCCTCACCTTCGCCTCCACCAGCAGCCCGAGATTCAAAAGAGCCAGCGGCGCCAGGCGGTTCCTCGCCTTCGTCGGCAGCGCGCTCGCCCAGCGCGCCATGGCGGACGATGCCGCCCTGGTGCACCTTACCATCTCGTTCCTGATGGATCCTGTCGGCCGTCAAACAGAACAGCTGGTGTCGCAGTTCACCGAAGCTGCGCAGGGGTGGATCTTGTATGCTTTGCAGAGCGCGGTGGGATCTTTCGTCCTTGAACTCAGGCTACCTATGATCAGCTTTTTGAAGCTACCCACGATCAATCTCAGCCAACTTCCAAGTTCAGCAAATCTGGAGAGCTTGCACTTGAAACTGAACGGTGTAGGTGTCCAGCTCCCCGCCGCTGCAGTGTTCACCTCACTCGTGGATCTTTCGCTTGAAGATTTCGAGTTCGCTGCTCGCAACCTTGCCCAATTCCTGTCGTCGCCGTGCTGCCCGCATCTGCAGAAGCTGCATCTGAGGAAGCTTAGGCTTCTTAAACGGGACACAGATCTGCTCAAGATTGAGGCCAGCGCACTCTTGGAGCTGTACTGCAAGGAAATGGGAGGCGTTTGGGGTTTGGAACTGAAAACTCCTAGCCTCCGGGTTCTCCATCTGGTGGACCGCCGCCGCCACGGCTACCTCAAGACAGTCAGGATTTCAGCCCCGAGGCTGGAGGAGCTCACTTTCTTATATGACCAGTCTATGCATATGTTCATTGACGGTGATGAATTGCCGTGCGTGAAAAGCCTCAAGACTGAATTGCAATCACATGGCGCAGCTATGTCTGATGATGCAGAAGAGTATGGTGATTACGAGTACGGTGACTACGACATCAATTTTAGTTGCATTTGCTTACTCCAGTGCTGTACTTCAGTCACGTGCCTTGAGGTATCTCTTGGAATACCAAAGGTATATATGCATCCAGAGGACATCCATTGATATGCCTTGCAAAACGTAAACTCTTTGAAAACCACACTTAAAGTTTCATATTTTTTTCTCTTAGAAAATATAATGACCTTGTAGCTAGCCATTTGAAATTCCAAAAGCAAATTCCATTGCGTGTTTAGTGTTTACAGATGAAAAGAAGTTAAACAATAATCAAACACAATCATTGATTTTGCATTGTTTCAATTAGCAGTTGAATTTTTTTATTATACATAAATATATGAATGCAGTAATTGTATTCAATGTCAAACTCTCTGAGTAGTTATGAATTGAAATTGTATAGTTATGGACTTGTAGTTCTATAGCTGAAATTTGTTTGTGAATACTGAATCTGAGATTCTTAATGATCAATCATTTTTCACATCATATATATGTGCATGATTTGAGACAAACCATTAGAAATAATGTTAAAATCATTTCTATTTGTGCACACTTTGCGTTAAGTCCTTTTTCAAAAAAAAAAAAAAGAAGAAGAGAAAAAAAAGAAATATCAGCCTATGCTGTCAAGGTCTGTATAGTTTTTTTTAACCAACTAGTAAAATTAATTCTTTTACCTGGTTTGGTTTCAAAACCAATGATGTATTGTATGGATCCATATTTACTTGCAATATATTGTCTTTGTATCATCTATTTTAGACAGGCGAGCGGCTCGGTGACATAACCAGTGGGAGAATACCTCATCTTAAACACGTGGTATCTTTGACTGTTGATGTTTCTTTGCCCGAGTTGCACTCGTTTGGACTTGGTCTAGCAGATCTCTTGGCACAGTGTAGCAATCTCAAATACTCTCGCGTATACTGCTCCTTAGAAAAACTGGTGAGTAGGGGGTACCCTAGCTAATTCTACTTGGTTATTAAATTTCCTAAGACATTCCTTTACATTGCACTAAAATCATGATTATATCCCTATAGTTGTTACCGAAGTGCCGTGAGCATGACTATTTCTGCGATCATGAGGACTCATGGAAATCCCATCAGATACAGTTACATGACATCGAGGAAGTAGAGTTCACAGGACTTGCAGGAACCGAATGTGAACGCTGGTTCATGCGACAGGTGATTGCGCATGCCATGCATATCTTCAGAAGGTGACTCTCAATTTGAGTCCAATGTGCCGGCTAGCTGAACAGGATGATAAGCACTTTCGGAGTTCCGAGTTTATTCCAGGCGGTGGTGGTACGTGGATTTGTCATGACCCTGGTTTGTCCTATGAGTGGAAGCCTGATCCATAATTAAGCACGTGTACTTATTGCTCGGATATTTGTTATAATAGTCGTGAGAAAAATGTTTGCTTATTGGTGAGTGCCTGATCGAGTGCTGACCAAATCCTGAGAATAGTACTATTTTTTTCTAAATTATAAGTCATTTTAATTTTTTTTATATATTCATTTTGCTATGTACCTAGACACAATAATATGTATAGGTATATAGTAAAATGGATGAAAAAAAAATCAAAATGAGTTATAATTTAGAACGGAAAAGTATTTGTTTGGAGACTATATATATCCATGTATAATAGCACAAGGCATGCTTGCACACGATCCATGTTTAACATTTTATTTCCATGTTCTAGCCATTTGGTCACTGACGGGCGGCGAACCTAGCCCTGCTGTCACACAAACCCCTCCCTCCTCTCACTTCTATAGCCGCCTGGGCATCGTGCACCTAAACTATAAAATTTGTGGCATCCAAAATGGCTACAGTTTTAACAATACCATGATTCCAAACCCATAAAGTTTGTTTCACCCAAATATTTCATAGCACTCTAAAACCAAAGTACTCCCTCTGTATCGTATTTAGAGGCCGTTTTGAACAAAGTTTGGATTAAATATTAGAAATATAAATCATAAATAATTTTTAAATTGTTGAGTTTGAAAATGTAAAAATCATATACATAGACTTATCTTGAAAAATATTTTCATAAAAGTATAAATATACCACTTTGTGACGAGTATTTTTATAAAAGTATGACATTAAACTTTAAAAACCATGTCAAACGACTTCTAAATATGATATAGAGGGAGTATTTCATAAAACCATGGTATTTTTCTAACTCCAAAAAATATTTTATATCAATTAGGGCCTAACTCGCACGTTTCATCAGTCCACCCATGAAAATAAATAACCGTGGAAAGTGTGGAAAGCTTATATTGGCCGGGGAATCATTATTTTATATACTAACCTAATAAGTAATAACCAGATCGTATCTTGCATCCACCGTCCACGGAACACTTCACGATGGACGATGTGTGCCGTATGTCCCGAAGCGGGCGACTCCTCCGGATCCGCCGCCGGCGCCGCCGACCTGATCAGCGGCCTCGGTGACGACGTCCTCGTGCACATCCTGGGGCTGCTCCCCGACGCGGGGACGCGGTGCGCACGGGCGCGCTCTCGCGGCGCTGGCGCGGGCTCTGGACGCGTCTCCCCGCCCCTCCGCTTCGCCTCCACCAGCAGGCCCCTGTCGTTCTCCGGAGACACCGGCGGCGTCCGACGGTTCGCCTCCTTCGTCAAGAAAGCGATCGCCCTCCGCGCCGCCGAGACGGATCCCGCCATCCAACACCTCGCCATCTCGTTCGTGACGCCGCCGCACAAACCCCTGCCTCGGCGGTCCGTCGTCAAAGCCGCGCGGGGGTGCATCGGCGATGCCGTGCGGCACGACGTCAAGTCTCTCGCCCTTGAGCTGCGTCACGCCGGCAGAGAACGACGCGACAACAGAGGCAATAATGCTTCGGAGAAGCAGCTCGGGGTGAAGATCCTTGATGGTCTTCCTAGGTCAGCGAAGATGGAGACCATGCGTCTGGCACTGGGCGGCGCAAGAGTCATGCTCCCCCCAGCTGGTGCCACGGCACCAGCATTCGCGTCACTCTCAGACCTTACGCTCGAAAGCATGGAGTTCGCCGTGGACAGCGGCCACCTTCTGACCGACCTCCTGTCGTCGGCGTGCTGTCCGCGGTTGCAGAAGCTTCGGCTGAGAGACCTTGCTTTCGATTTCGAAATTAGAGGACTTCAACTCCAAAATAGGCTGCTGCTGGAAGCCGAGGCGCTCTTGGAGCTATCGTGGGAGAAAATTGTACGTGGTCCGAAGATCCTGAGACTGAGGACTCCGAACCTCCGCGTTCTCCGCACGGTGGACTGCGGCTTTGACGAGCTCGCAATCTCAGCCCCAAAGCTGGAGGAGCTCTCGTTCTTGGGCTGTGGCCAACCTGAAAGGATTACTGGCATTATTGATGGAGGATTGCCGTGCGTTAGAAGCCTCAGAGTTGGGCTGACCTCTCATGCATTCAACTTTGATGAAGGCCATGATCATGAATACTACGACGAAGACAATAATGGTGCCACCTTTCGTCTCCTCAGTTGCTGTACGGCAGTAGCATGTCTTGACGTGGATCTATACGTCCTAATGGTATATACTATCATCTACATGCTTTACATCTGTTGCACACTCCCTACATTTTGCCCATTCTTATCTATTTAAAAGAAATATACTATACGTGCGGAATATACAAAAGTATGTCATGCTAAGCAGCTTTAATTTAGTAGTGATTAAAAAACAAGTCACAGAAAATTGAATGATAACTAATTAGTAATTAGTTTCTTCTAAGTAAACAATATAAATGGTAACAAATAGAGAGTGAGTAAGTTCATCATTATCAAGAACGGGATATATAGATAGGGGTTTTCCATCAGAAACTGATCGAGGTGTGCTGCAAATAACAAATTAATTCCATACAAACGAGAGCACAAGAGCACATATTCAACATAAGTAATTTTTAATGAACTTTTACATGAGTAATTGTAGATATGCAACTTAATTACATACAAACGAGATCACGAGAGCACATATTCAGTTTCATATGGTTTCTAAATTAATACTAGTACCTCGCTCCAAGTTAATCTTCATTCCTATTAGTACAATATATATTATTTTCTTTTTCATGTGTCTATTTTTTAATTAATTTGGCCTCTAAATTTATCAGAAAGAATACCGGTCTGTTCACACAACTGAAGGCAGGATTCCGCAGCTTCCTCAAGTGACATCTTTGACAATTCATGTACGTCTTCGTGAGCTTCATTCTGTTGGAAGTGGCATGGCAGCAGATATCTTAGCACAATGTAGTAATCTGAAATACCTTCGCACATGCTGCACCTTCAAGATGGTTAGTACATCTGTACAATGACCTAGCTATAGCTACTTAGTCCTATCAAACCATTGGTTCTTCATTAATAAATCATAGCTCATTTCTTTTCATCGCATCAAATTAAATCAAGCTAATTAATAACATCATTTATACTTATGCAGGACAACGAAATGAAATCACCTTTCTTTTGCGACCAACTGGATAGTTTCAAATCCGATGTTGTCTACTGCTTACCTCACCTCAAGGAAGTAGAGTTCATGGGTTTGGCAGGAACTGAATGTGAACTTTGGTTCGTGCAATCCATGCTTGCAAGCACCACACAACTTGACAAGGTGGCTATAAGTTTTGACCCAAAGTCCAGCCTAGAAAATAGGATACATGCTTTTGAGTGTATTACACCACTACAGGAATATGGGATGTGGATCTGTTGTCAGGAACCTTATTTGTCTCTAGAGTGGAAGCCTTCTCTACGAGTGTAGAGTGTGTACTTACTTGGCTACTATATAACAAGTAATGGGCTCTAGTTGGTGTAAGTTGAGGGAGAGTAGTTCCTAATAAGATAGGATCATATGTTTTCTTAAAAAAAAAAGATAGGACCATAGGTATATGATTGTTCAAAAAAAAAATTATGATTGTTGAAGAACAAGTTTGGTTTTGCTCTTTGACCATCGCCAGCGTCCAAAATGCATAAGAATGAGGCATTATATTGTTCCATCATGCAACATATATGTGGACTTCCTATGAACATAGTGCCACTATGGAGTTATCCATTCTGTGCAAACGAACTGACACAGTACACTGTTTCAACGCGCCAAAGTAGTATATTTTTAAGCCGAGTTATTAGTAGCTACTACTCTCTCCCTCTGTGAACAAATCAATCTTCAACTTTATCTTCTTTTGACATGGCTCCATATCGGGACAACCACCATCAATTAAAACCATCCAAGATGCAAAACAACCTGTTTCGAAAATTAAGGGGTTATAAAATCTGATTTTATATAGCTCAGGGAGCAAAATCGAACGACCATGATGATTGAAGGAGGGGTAAATTGGATTTTTATTTTTCAAAAACGGAAAGCAAAATTTCCTTCACTGACTCAATCGGTCAATCTTGGTACAATAATCAAGACCGAACTACTACTCTGTGCACCGCTGCCACCGCATGTAGCAAAAGCAAAAATTATTATTTTGTTCAGCCAGGCCTATTTTACCTATCGCGCTCCCCCGCTGGGTTGAGCAAAAGCAACCTATCGAGCTGGACTGAATTCGGCCAAGCCCATTTTACCTCACGCGCTCCCCGCTGGGCCTGGCCAGCCTGCTAGACCGTCGCCACTCCTCAGCCTCATACGATTAGAGCAGCGGCGGCCCCTCTCCAAACCCTAACCCCCATTTTCTCTCCTCCCCTTCTCCCGTTCCCAGAAAAGCCAGTGACGGCGGCAGAAACCAGAGCCAGTGGCAGCGGCGTCGCCCGCGCGCGCGCCCACGGCCAGCCGGTCGCACGTGCTAGTCCTGCACGATGAGCTTGCGAAGGAGGTCGGGACGACGAAGGGCGGCGACTCTTTCGGCCGGAGGCGTCGATTTGATCAGCGGCCTTAGCGATGATTTGCTCGTGCGTATCCTGGAGCTGGTGCCGGACGCGAGGGACGTCGTGCGCACCGGCGCGCTGTCGCGGCGGTGGCGTGGCGTCTGGACGGGGTCGCCGCCCTCCGCTTCGACTTCTACAGCAGGCCGAGGAAGTATGACCCCGGGGCAGACGGTGCCGCCGAGCGGTATCTTTCCTTCGTCAGCGACGCTCTCGCGCTTCGTGCTGCCGCAAATGAGTCCTCTGTCGTCGACGACCTGGCGATCTCGTTCGACATATCAAGTCAGGAAACAGGAGAGCTCGTGCCCCTAACCGCGGAATCCGCACAGGGATGGATCCGTTACGCCGCGCAGCATGGGGTGAAATCATTCATCTTGAAACTGAAGCTGCCATGGCGGTGGCAGTGGCAAATGGCTCGCAAAACCAGAGGAGGCGATAACAGCAACATTGCTAATCCTGTGATGACCTTTGATGAGACAGATCGCTATGCAAAGATAGAGAGAATGCATTTGAGATTGAGTCGCGCAGAACTTCGACTGCCTTCTTCTGCAGTGGCTCTGGCGTCCCTTACAGAATTTTCACTGGAAGACATCGAGCTCCCAGCCGGTGGTGTCGACCTTCTCTCCCACCTCGTCTGCACGCTGCCCACTCCTGCAGAAGCTTCGGCTAGCGAGATTTAAGCTCCCTACCACTACCAAGGAGAAACTGCTTGTTGAGGCAGCCGCACTTTTGGAGCTACTGCTAGAGGGCTTTGGGTTGCAATTCTTGGAACTTAGGACTCCTAGCCTCCGTGTTCTCCGAATTGAGAACTGCATCAAGCTCAAGGCGTTCACGGTCTCGGCTCCGAGGCTGGAGGATCTCGTTGTCTGGGTCCAACGACATTTGCATATTGATGACGTCCATGGTCACTTGTCAAGCGTGGGAACCCTTAAGATTCAATTGTTCTCTCGTGGAACGGCCATCTACGATAGAAATGCTGGTAGCATTCATCTACTGCAATGCTGTAGGTTAACCAGATGCCTTGAAGTGTCTTTTTGGGTTATAGAAGAGGTATGTCATATGCATCCAGGCGGACTTAAGCCATGAAAAATGCTTCAGCTATTTGTTCAATTCATCATTGCACTTTAATTTGTTCTATGGTTTTAATTTGCCTTAAATCTCTAGTGAAACTAATGAAATAGTAAAATGAATCGTCTAGAGTACTATATTTATTTTTTGTTCATAATGTTTCCTTTTTCTTCTTTCTCATTTTTGTGTTGGTTTTGAACCTTTCTTAATTTGATCAGACAAAGTATCGAAGTGTTGACGGAATCAAAGGTCGGATTCCACCACTCCCTCATGTGACATCCTTATCAGTTCGTATTAAAATGGGGGAACGACATTCTTCTGGACCTGGGGTAGCATGTCTCCTTGCACAATGCAGCAATATTAAATATCTCAGCCTACAATTATGCTACACCATCTTATCAAAGGTGAGAAGATGTTCGTCCATCACTCCATATATTAATTGGTTAGAGTATATTTCTTGATTTAACACCGTTCTGTTCATGTGATGAATAATAATTTATATATCCTTCCATGGTCTACTGCAGAATAACAACCCAGAACTGGATCTCTTATGTGATTACAAATGCCATTGGAAATCCCATGAGCTCTCCTTAGCTCATCTCCAGGAAGTAGAGTTCAAGAATTTGATAGGAACTAATTGCGAATTTCGGTTCATTCAATCCATATTTACAGGGGCAACAGGAATTCAAAAGGTAACTATTAGTTTCAATCGATACTACTATCGAAATGGCAGGAGACATGCTTTTAAAGTTATGCCACTACTAGATGGTGGGTCATGGAGCATTGACACTAGTTCATCGTATAAGCGAAGGGGTGAAGACCTTGTCTATGAGTGGACTAGAGAGTAGAGACTACAGCTGTAGATACATGTGTAGTGGTCTAGAGATTAGAGACTACAGTTGTTGACACGTTGTGTTGAATAAGCGTTTATATGTTATTTCACTTTCCTCACTGACTGTCTGTCATAGCTGTATTGTGGGATTATAGCGTGGAGATCTATTATGAGGAATGCCCCTAATAGTTATTTAAAATTCCTTATATGTATCACCCTGTTTTTCTCTTTTTGTGGGCTGGATGACAATGAGGATGATGAACATTGAAAATCATCCCCAATATTTTTCGTGCTAAGATTGCAGCAATACTTTCCTCAAACTTTATTCAAATATCACCTGGGTATTATTTGTTTTTAACCCTCATTTGGCTGGCTAGATTGGAAGGCTTTGTATATTCGTGTAGCAACAAGTGATCACCGTTGAGACATGAAATTCATCATTCACTTGTGAAATTCACAGTTCAGTAACTATACAGCCACATTGAATGATGCCATGATGGCTTATCGATTAACACACGCAGGGCGACAGGTGGCAACTCAGACGCTGCGGTCAGCTAGTCGGTGCAGGGCATCCTAGCATTGTTTCGCGTGCGACGGCCGAATGATTACTGAAGCTTGATTTGTTAAGCGTGCCGCACCAAATCCATGTCTCGGTGGCCACCATTGTTGCTCGAGCATGTAGCACTTTATATATCTGTATGCTCTATTCGATTCGATATAGTTGTCCATAGTGATTTTGATTTGGTGGGATAATTTTCCCTTAGGTTTGATTTGGAGTTGGGGATTGGATTCCAGTTGTAAGAGTCCAATTTGGTTGGGTGAAGAGTTTGCTTTACTCTCGTTTTCTAGAGTCTAGAGTCTAAAAACAATGTGTAAGTAGATAGAGAGGCCAGACACAAAAAAGACCAGACAAAAAACGCAAAAAAAAAAAAGACAACACTCATGTTCCTAATTTGACACGGTCTCAGCCTGAGAAGGCCCACCATCGGCCTGCTTCTTCCTACGTTTGCATTTAGAATTAGAGTCCGATTGTATCCTGAAGTCCCTACGCAGTTTCTTTTTGTTTATTTTCTTTTGTTACATCTAGAGTCCGATCAAAGTACATATGTTTTTTAAATTTGGTTCTGCCGGCTGGACGAAAAAATTGATAGACCAAAAAAATTGGCTGAAAGTTTTGCCTCTTTATTATTGGTATATATATATATAGATATAGATAGATAAATAAAGGATTTGAATGGATTCGAAGCGATGAAATAGTCCCTTTTCGATCCGACAGAGCACAAGGTCGATCGGGAGATTCATCGAATCGCTTGTAGCGCTAGCGGTCAGCAGGTCACACGGGCTACTCCTATTCACAACGAACCAGCAGGTCGAAATCGATCGATCGTCGACGACGACGAACATGGAGGCTCTACCTGTCAGCGACTTTGACGGCGGCAGCGGCGTGGACCTGATCAGCGGCCTCAGCGATGACTTGCTGGTGCGCATCTTGGAGCTGCTGCCGGACGCGACGGACGTCCTGCTCACCCAGGCGATCTCGCGGCGGTGGCGTGGCCTCTGGACGGGGGTCGCCGCCCTCCGCTTCGACTCCGAAAGTTGGCCGGCGGAGGTTCACAGTGAAGCCGGCGCTGCCAGACAGTACCTCGCCTTCGTCGACGACACTCTCGCGCTTCGTGCTAATGCGACGACGACGAGGAGGAGGTGCTGCGGCGTCAAGGACCTGGAGATTTCGTTCGACATATCTGGACGCGAAACAGAAGAGCTCGCGTTACCGTCCTTCAAGGCCGCACAAGGATGGATCCGTTACGCTGCGCAGCACGAGGTGAGATCTCTAGCCCTGCACCTGGATCTGGCAATGTGGTACGCAGACCTTCTACCCCAAGAGGACGATTATTATGACGAGGACGCAGACCTTCTACCCCAAGAGGACGATTATTATGACGAGGACGGTTATGACGAGGACGTGGAGGAGGATCCTATTCCTGCGATGGCCATTAATGACCTAGCTAGCTATTCAGAGCTCGAGATCCTGGATCTGACATTGGGCGGCGCAAAACTTTGTCTGTTTTCCTCTTCTTCTACTTCCACTGTGGTATTCTCCTCCCTCACAGATGTTTCACTTAAAGACATGATTGTGGAAGGCCATCTCCTTTCCCAACTCGTGTCAACACCATGCTGCCCTTGCCTACGCAAACTTCAGCTTACTAATCTTCACTTTTGTACGGTGGCGAACCTGCTGCTTGAGGGAGACACACTTTTGGAGCTATCGCTAGGCAGGATACACAATATAGAATCCTTAGAACTCAGGACTCCTAGCCTCGAGGTTCTCCATGTTGAGCCCTGCCACTATCTTGAGAAGTTCACGGTCTCGGCTGCTTCAAGGCTAGAGGATCTCATGTTCGTGACATACCTTCCTTTGCGTATTGTTGACGTCCACGGCCACTTGTCAAGCGTGGAAACTCTCAAGATTCGATTGTCCTCGCATGGAAACATTAACGGCGACGACCAAAACGATGGTAGCATCCAGCTCCTGCAATGTTGTAGGTTAACCAGATGTCTTGAAGTGTCTCTTGAAGTTTTAAAGGTATGTCGTATGTATTCATGAAGTGTTTTCATTGTTTTTTGCTCAATTCATGCACTCGAATTTGTTCCATGGATTTAATTTTCCTCAAAAGTGTTAAAAACAATTAAAATGAACCATTCACATAGTCTAAGATTTATATTTCTTTGGCAATGTTTTTTTTCCACTTTCTCATTTATTACATTTTTATTTTATTCTGACCTTTTTCTTAATTTCATTAGGCACCATATCGGAAATGTGACATAATCAAAGGTCGGATTCCGTCACTTCCTCATATCACATCCTTAACAGTTGAAGTTACAATGGAGGAACCACATAACTATGGAGCTAGCATAGCAGGTCTCCTTGCACAATGCAACAATATTAGATACCTCAGCCTAAGGGTGACTCAGGTGACATAATGTATTTTTTTCATCAGTCCAATATACTGATCGGTTTGTTTTTTCGTGCCATATCATTTTTGTATGGAATAATAATGCATTTATCTTTCTAGCCTTCATTACAGGAGGACCGCTACTTATGTGATAACTCATGCCAATGGAAATCCTATGAGTTTTCCTTAGCTCATCTCCAAGAAGCAGAGTTCGAGAACTTGGTAGGAACTGATTGTGAACTCCAATTCATTCGATCCATACTAAAAAGAGAATCAGGAGTTCAAAAGGTAGCTATTAGTTTCGACAAACACTATTGGAGAAAAAACAACAGAGATGCTTTTAAACTGATGCCCCCACTAGACGGTGGGTCGTGGACTACGTGCAATAATGCTGATTTATCGTACAAGTGGAGGAGATATTGTGAATGAGTTGAGATCAGAGAGCACTTAGCTTGTTGAATCGGTGTTTGCATCTTATTATTTGAAGTCTCTAATAATTATTAAAGCTCCTTGTATCATGCTATCTTTTTTAAGGTCTACAAAGGTTGCAGCTTTCTCTTATGACAATTGTATTAGCCTCTTATGACAACTGTATTAGCCTCGTTAGAGATTTGTATCAATTTAGTCGGGTCTCCATAGCATTTTCTCCCCTAAGGTTTTTTTTCCCAAAATTGGATACTTTCTTCTTTTTGAGATGAGCAACATTCTCTTTTTTGAGCTAAAAAAATAAAGAATATCTCAAATTACAGAAAGCTATCCAACAACGATCATGTTAATCCGATGGGCAATATAAGATATATTCTTTACCTACTAGGAGGTAATATCTCAAATAAATCTGAGTCTTTGATTTATAGATTATTTGAATTATTTAATAAATTAAAAAAAAATCTAGGAAAACAAAAAAAAATCCTAATCAGGGGAGAGCAACACGGGATCCCGACCCTCCGCATCCCCTGACAGCGGGAGGTGAAATTTCCTTTTAAGTTTAGGATATGTTGATTTTTGCAAGGTGGTGACGAGAATTAAATAACTGTATTTGATGGTTATGAAAAAGGAAATCTCACGGAGTTAAATTAATCACCTTTTGTTACTGAGTCAATAACGTGATGGGTCTACATGATTATGGATTGATTAACTGAATATATAAGTATTATAATGAAATAATCTATCAGATAATTGAATACAAAAGATTCGCAACAAGCAGTTCTAGCAACTCGGCTTGTATGAAGATGACGGTATGTATACTGTTTTTTGGAACCAATAAAAAAGAAGTGTTGCATTTGGTGAAGTACTTTTTTAGGTAATTACTGAGAAGGTTCCAAATCCAGATTTTTTTTAGACAAATCAACTTTTTAGATATTTGGTGACTCTACTCTAAGCTCTCTATAGGCGGATCGTGATTTATTTCTTTCTAGCCAGCAAAATTTAAGGTAGACACATATCCACGACTGTGTCTGCTGCTAGCTAGACAGGCTCTAGGTTTTTTTTTTTCGTTCTTCTTATCCGTTGGATAAATTAAATATTTGAACGCGTGTATCTTGGCATTGTTTTAATTAATTACCGTGTCGTGCACGTATAGATGGACACCCGACGTATATATAGGTTTTGATTTGAATGAAGTGATGAAACAGTCCCGTTTCGATAGATCTGGCATACAGCGAGAGCACAAGGTCGGGAGATTCATCAATCGAATCGAATCGCATATATATTCGCATCTATCGGTCAGCTGGTCACACGGGCTACTCCGATCCACGACGACGGTTCGTGCGAACCATGTCGAAAGAAATCGTCGAAACGACGACTAACATTGCGGCTCTATCTGTCAGCGACGGTGACGGCGGCGGCGGCCGGGACCTGATCCGGCCTCAGCGACGACTTGCTCGTGCGCATCCTGGAACTGCTGCCCGGCACAATGGACGCCGTGCGCACCGATGCCCTCTCGCGGCGGTGGCGTGGCCTCTGGACGGGTATCTCCGCCCTCCGCTTCGACTCCAGAAGTTGGCCGGTGGTTGGCAAGGAAGCCGGTGCCGCCGATCTTTACCTTGCCTTCATCGACGACGCTCTCGCGCTTCGTGCTAAAGCGACAGGAAGGTGTTATTACGCTGTCAATGAACTGGAGATCTCGTTCGACATATCTGAACACAGAACAGAAGAGCTCGTGCCACGGTCCTTCCAAGCCGCACAGGGATGGATCTGGTACGCTGCGCAGCACGAGGTGAAATCTTTAATCCTTAAGCTGGAGCTGCCATGGGTCTACGAACAGGAAGGTGATGGTGACGGCAAGAACATTATCGAGCTAGCTAGCTCTGCAAAGCTAGAGACCATGCATTTGGAACTGGATTAAGCAGAGCTTCGGTTGTTTTCTTTTTCTTTCAAATCGCTCACGGATATTTTCCTTGACGAAATATCGGTAGCAGGAGACCTCCTTTCCCGTCTTGTGTCATCACCGTGCTGCCCGCGTCTGCGCAAGCTTCAGCTGTTTGATTTTCGGTTCTCTGCGATGGAAAAGTTGCTGCTTGAGACCGACACACTTTTGGAGCTATCGCTGGACATGATGGAGAACATGAAATCCTTAGAACTGAGGACTCCTAGCCTCCGGGTTCTAGGTGTTGTGGACTGCTACGATCTTGAGGAGTTCACGATCTCCGCTCCAAAGCTAGAGGATCTTATATTCTGGGTAGAACAACCTTTGCGTATTCGTGGCCACTTGTCAAGCGTGGCAACTCTCAATATTCAGTTGTCCTCACATTATAGAAACTATCACAACGATGAGTACATAAACGATGGTAGTATTCACCTCTTGCAATGTTGTAGATTAACCAGATGCCTTGAAGTCTCTTTTAGAGTTGTAGAGGTATGTCGTACGTATTCATGCCTAGTGTTCTCATTATTTTGTTCCATTCAACCACTTGAATTTATTCTACACATTTAGTTTGCCTTGAAATTGAATAAAAAATTTAAAAATCGACCACATAGTCTGTGATTTATTTTTTTTGTTGACAGTGTTTTCTTTTTCACTTTCTCGTTTATTTATAGTTGTTCTTTTACCTTTTTCTTAACTTGGTCAGAAGACAATGCAGCAAACAGTTGACATAATCAAAGATCGGATTCCACCACTTCCTCATGTGACATCCTTAACGGTTCATGTTATACTACGCGGACCACATTCCTTTGGAGCGGGCATAGCAAGCTTCCTTTCACAATGCAACGGTATTAGATACCTCAGCCTACAGTTATGCTGTTCCATTATAAAGGTGACACAATTTATTCCTCCATCAACATGTTGGTTATTAGAGTTTTTTTTATCTTGCCCTGTTATCTTCGTACGGAATAATAATGCATATACCCTTCCATGATCTTTACTGCAGAAGGACCGTCGTTACTTATGTGATAACTCGTGCCAACGAAAATCCCATGAGTTCTCCTTAGCTCATCTCCAGGAAGTAGAGTTCAAGAACTTGATAGGGACTGATTGTGAACTCCAGTTCATTCAATCCATATTGAAAAAGGAAATAGGTGTTCGGAAGGTAGATATTAGTTTCAACCCACACTATTGGATAAAGGACAACAAAGATGCTTTTGAACTTCTACCCCAACTAGACGGTGGGTCATGGACTACGTGCAATGACGACGCTGATTTATCATACAAGTGGAGGAGATATTGTGTAGGATAAGTAGACATCAGAGAGTAGAGAGATTGCACCGTACTTGTTGAATACGTGTCTGTATCCTATTATTCAAAGTCCCTAATAATTATTGGAAGCACCTTATATCATGCTATCTTCTTTCGTGGTGTAAAACAATGGGTTGTAGTTATCTCTTGTGACAATTGTATTAGCCTCAGTATTCCTCCCAATTCCTTTCTTAAACTTTAGTTGAATCTCCATCATCTACTTTTCTTAAACTGAGGTTGTGGCATTTTTTCTTTCCTAGGCAGTTTTTCTCAAATAGCCTATTTCTTTTTGTTCTTTTTGAGAGGAGTAATTCTCAATAAAAAGACATTTCTAAATATCATCATCTAGATAAATATCTATTTGTTTTCACTCATACTTGGATGGCAAGGGCACTTTTTTAGATTCGTCTAGCAAGCTATGTTATAACTATTTGTTCTAATCACTACAACCAAAACGATTTTAGCAAACAACATCGGTGGCGCCGCACCATTGCCGGCGCCGGTGGGCGCTCGCAGTGCCGCAGGCCAAGAGCGTCGTCACGCCCCACTAGCGCATAGCATGGCGCACCGGTGACACTGGCCCGACCGGCGCCAGGGAACAGAGAAGGAGCGGTCCATAGCCCGTCATCGCCCTAGTCATGTCTGGAGGGAGGGGAAGAGAGAGAGGAGAGATGAGAAACGTCGAGAAGGACCGAAGAAGCAAATTGTAACCAAGAAGCAGAAGCAGTGTTTCTTTCTGGATTCTATCGAGAAGTTAGAAAGCCAAAGAGAAACTGAGGAAAAGTCCAGAAGCCACTTTTAGAAAAATCCACTCCAAACAAATCAGCGCCGTTCGACGGCAGATCCGATGATTTTTTTTCGGGTGACGTGTCGCCAGCTTCTTGGCGAGAATTGGTTATTATGTGACGATGCTATTGATTCGTCATTAAAAAATCAGCATTTCTACCAGTGCGTGCGTATATAGGTACGACACGTATCTGAACGTACGCTATGTATGCAAATGGCCTGGCGTTGGGTACGATCATACGGACGGATCGGAGAATGCCATTAAACTGACTGAAACAACAACAGCAGCAACAACAATTAAAAAAAAAAAAAAAAAACTTGAGTGTGATGCTGCGTGCGTGAACCCATCTTTTTGTTTTTATTTTTTATTGCCGGCACTTTTTATTTGCTGCCATCAGTCGATCAACACACTTGGCTTAGCATTAGTGTTGATAAAGCTAAGGCTTTAATAAAGCTTGTAATCAAATGTAGTGAAAACAAAAATTTCAATTGTACCAACAACTAGTTACTGCATCAATTCATCATGAGCACTGAGCAGCAAGATGCTGGGATGGTTCATTTGGGGCACTGCTCCTGCGGGGTGCCGTCGGCGGCGTAGACGACGCAGCCCCCGGCCGTCCGACGGCCCGCACTCGCAGTTGCACCCGGCCACCCGGGGAAGTGCTGGCCCGGATAGTTGTCGCACGCCACGTACGATCCTTCCTATACGTGTCGTGCACGTATAGGACCCCCTGCGATGAAACAGTCCCGTTTCATTGGACAGCACAAGGTCTAGAGATTCATCTAGCTGTCTCGATCAGCTTTTGTCAACAAGGGCAACTCCATGACGGGCGTGCGAAGCAGATCAAAATCGTCCAAACAACGACCGATGGCGACTCCCGGCGGCGACGCCGGCGGAGACCTGATCAGCGGCCTCACCGACGACTTGCTCGTGCGCATCCTGGACCTGCTGCCCGACACGACGGACGCCGTGCGCACGCACGCGCTGTCGCGGCGGTGGCGCGGCCTCTGGACGGGTGTCGCCGCCCTCCGCTTCGACTCCGACTACAGCGCGCCGGAGGTTTGCAGCGAAGCTGACGCCGCCGAGCGGTACCTTGCTTTCGTCAACGACACTCTCGCGCTGCGTGCTCAGGCAACAAGGATGCCTTACGCTGTCAGAGATCTGGCGATATGGTTCGACATATCTGGACAAGAAAAACAAGAGCCCGTGCCATTGCTGCCAACGTCCTTCTTCAATGCCGCGCAGGGGTGGATCTGTTACGCTGCGAAGAGCGAGGTGGAATCTTTAACCCTTGAACTGGATCTGCCATGGCACTGCACTGAGCATCCTCCTGTGAATGTGATGGCCATTGACGAGCTAGCTACCTCTGCAAAGCTAGAGACCATGCATTTGAGATTGGCTCACGCACAACTTGGGCTGTTTTCTTCTGCTTCCACGGTGGTATTCGCGTCCCTCGCAGATCTTTCCCTCGGAGATATAAAGATCACAGGCGACCTCCTTTCCCGCCTCGTATCATCACCATGCTGCCCGCGCCTGCGCAAGCTTCATCTGTCTGATGTTCGATTCTCTGCGATGGAGGGGTTGCTGCTTGAGGCCGACACACTTTTGGAGCTATCAATCGAGATGATGGATTTGCTGCAATCCTTAGAACTCAGGACTCCTAGCCTTAGGGTTCTCCGTGTCCAAGACTGCTTGGATCTTAGGAGCGTCAAGGTATGGGCAGCTCCAAGGCTAGAGGATCTCATGTTCTGGGTACAACAACGTTTGCATATTGACGACGTCCATGGTCACCTGTCAAGCGTTGCAACCCTCAAAATTGAATTGGTCTCACATGGAGTTAAAAAACATAACGTCGGTAGCTTTCGCATCCTGAAATGCTGTAGGTTAACCAGATGTCTTGAAGTGTCTCTTGATGTTATAGAGGTATGTTGTATGTATTCATGCCTAGTCTTTTTCATTATTTTATTATTATTCAATTCAAGCACACTTCAATTTGTTCTACGCATTTAGTTTATAGCTTATTAAAATTGTTAACACGACACAATGAATCAGCCACATAGTGTGTGATTTATTTTTATAAACAAAGTTTCCTTTTCCACCTTCTCATTTACATTTTATTTTTACCCTTTTTTTTTACCGCAGACGCAACATCAAATAGGAATACGTGATATAATCAAAGGTCAGGTTCCACCACTTCCGCATGTAACATCCTTAACACTTCATGTTACACTACGGGAACCACATTTCTTTGGATCCGGTATAGAAAGTTTCCTTGCACAATGCAGCAGTATTAGATACCTCAGCCTACAGTTATGCTATGGCATTATGAAGGTGACAGAATCTATTCTTCCATCAGTCCATATACTATTTGGTTAGTTTTTTTTCCTACTATGTATTTCATATGGAATAATAATGCATGTATCCTTTCATGGTTTTTACTACAGAAGGACCTCTTAGAACAGCATCTCTTATGTAAAAACACATGCCAACGGAAGAAATCCCATAAGTTCTTCTTACCTCATCTCAAGGAGGTAGAGTTCGAGAAGTTGATAGGAACTAATTGTGAGCTCCAGTTCATTCAATCCATAGTAAAAAGAGGAACAGGAGTTCAAAAGATAGCTATTAGTTTCGCCCCAGACTATTGGATAAAAGACAACGAAGATGCTCTTAAACTTATGCCCCCACTAGATGGTGGATCATGGACTACGTGTGATGATGCTAATTTGTCATGCAAGTGGAGGAGATGTTGAGTCAAGTCCAGGGAGTAGGAGATTGAACAACAATTGTTGAATTAGGGTGTACTTCTTATATTATATTATTGAAAGACCCTAATAATTGTTGAAAGTTTCTTATAGCACTTGTTGAATAATTATGACGATCCACACTACAAGAGATTAGGCCTTCTATGATAAATTATTTGTGACAATTACATTTTTTTTGTGTCATTGTACCACTTCTATGACTATATAGCGCAGTGGTGTACAGAAGGTGGGTTTTCTATGACTAACTGACCATGACTAACTGACCCAGTTGTCATTAATTTTAGTGATCATCATTGGAATTATGGGTCACATAGTTATGCTCTATTATGTGACGATGCTATTGATTTATCATTAAAAAATCGGCATTTCTACTAGTGTGTGCGTCTATAGGTACGGCACGTACGTATCTGAACGTACGCATGCATATGGCCTGGCGTTGGGTACGATCGTACAGACGGATCGGAGAGGTACGGTGCCACGGTGAACGCCATTAAACTGACTCTAAACAACGACAACAAAAACTTGTTCGATGCTGCGTGCGTGGACCAATTTTTTTATTTTTATTCCCAACGCTTTTATTTGCTGCCATCAGCCGATCAACACACTTAACATTAGTGTTGATAAAGCTAAGGCTGTAAAGCTTGCATGGATGGGATGGTTCATTTGGGGCACTGCTCCTGGAGGCTGCCGTCGGCGGCGTAGACGACGCAGCCCCCGGCCGTCCGACGGCCCGCACTCGCAGTTGCACCCGGGGAAGTGCTGGCCCGGATAGTTGTCGCACGCCACGTACGATCCTTCCACGCACAGGAAACCGCATTCGTCCTCGCCGACCGCAGCCCCCAGTATCAGAAATCCTAATCATGCATTTATTAAATATATAAGTAAGTTACACAAAGAAGAAAACTAACCTTGTCTGATCATCTCATGATACATTTTTTCTGTCTGTTGTTACTAATGAAAACAACAAAAAAGAGGAAGCCATATTCAGAATAATCAATTGTACCGGAGAAGAGGGCGACGACGACTGTGAGGGACAAGTTGACGGAGGCCATGTCGGTCTGCACTAGTAGCAGTAGGAAGCACTCCAAGACGGAACCACTGCACTCTCGCCTTCAAGGCGTTGAGCTGTATATATAGTATAACCAGCTGAGAGGGCTTAACCTCCTTGACAACAGGATTATTCCCAGCTAAGCTAGCATAGCAGGAATATTAGCTTTCTTACTGTTGGTCCCAATGTTCACTTCGTCGATGGCTCCTATGCAGGGCTTAGCTTCCTCCGTCCGAGCAACACTAATGCAAGCACACACATCCTCTCCTTGATCGCTCATAGCGCCAAGCTCGTACGGGAAAATCCAGGAGAGCTAAAGGCCTGGCCAGGTGTAGCAACCTCCAACGCCAGCAGAGGAGAATGTGCTCTGTAGGTCAGCAACAACAAGACCAAGCGAACATTTGCGAGTGATCAAGAGGGATTTCCAGACAAAGCAATGGTTCAGTCAGAAATTCCGAAGCACAGCTTACATGTCAACTTACAGGTTCAACTCAGTAGTCACAAGGACAATTGGTATAGTCACGAGATTTAGCTCAAATAATTCTGGCGCGAATTTAATTTATAAACAATGCCGGCTTCGAGCGTACAAGTCTCCGATACTGATGCTACTTTCCTACTGGCGGCTGGCGGCATGGTTTCAGTGCTGCTCTTGATTCTGTGTAGCCTGCTGTGGAAATGGTGGCCTCTGCTGCTGCGTCGAAGGGCCTCTTTGCATTGTTTCCCTCCGCTCCACTTGGACAGTCTCACGTCGTCTGTCGTAGCGAGGACGAGGCCTACTCCTCACCTGCTGTCTGTCATTGAATCGGAACTGAGGTCTGTGTATGACCTTGCCATCTACGAATAGATCACCTACCAAGTGGTAAACGTAATCTTAGTGCAAGCAAATAACAACCCATACAATATGGCACTGAGACAAGGCTGACACCTCATTTGTAAGTTGTAAGATGAACACTGAGCAAGTAAATCATAGAGAATTATGGTCCGGCTGGATCCAGACTGGCCAGTAAAAATCACTTCAGAAACAACAGTTACCTACCTCCATAATCCTTGTTAGGAACATCCAGATATGAATCAGGTAACACCCAAAGAACTCCCGGCAATCCTTCAAGAATTGAAAGCAACATAAAAAAATTTAATTAATTCAGTTAAAACTTCATGGTGCGAAAGAACCTTAGCCAAAATTAGACCAATGGAAATTCCACCTTTAACTTTGTATGATAACTCCTCTGAAATCAATGCACCAAACCCTGTATATGTTGAAGTGCACACTGAATAGATCTTCTTCTTTGCTTCCTCCTCACTGCACGACAGAACCACAATCAAAATTTCAATTATCAGATGATAAGATTAAGGGTTATAAATATACATTTTCTCAGTACATGAGTGTTTACAAACTTTGGTCTGTTATACCAGAGCATGGTAGTATGTTGACAAAAATTGCGCATAAACAATGAAGAAAGAGTGATTCAGAATATACTCTTGCAACCGTTAAATAACACTTATCATGCAACAGATAAATAATCATAATTCATATTATTAAAGAAGAAGACAGCCTATATGCCAGGACGTCCCCAAATCTGGGATCCAATATCCAGCACAACGCTGAAAAAAAGAACTGGACCTCCAGAACCTAGTGGCTTTTTAGCTCTGCTGCAGCTGCCAGGTGGCAAATCAGCTGCAATCAGGCCGCAAAACAGGGCCTAGAGAAATAATGTACAATTGCACACTTTATTCAATTAGGAATTACTAGGATGTATCTTAAGGTGTATGGGTAAGTCAAGATCATATTGTGATCCATTCTTGAGTAATTACAATAAAGTCATGCAAAAGACCGGAGGTAATAACAGATCAAGTATGAATAGGATAATTCAGATATGATTCTAGAAAAAACGTGATAATTGAAATTCACTGCATCATAGTTCAGATGTCAATGCCAGGTAAATCAATAATCTGGAATTTGTACTGAATTTCTACTAATAGAAGCCAACATAGAAAATGCTCCTCGATATACTTTGTGCCATTCATTCAAGGCGTTGAGGAACTCATAGCCAAGTGAAGATGGAACCTGCCTTGACAATGGTCTACAGTTGAATATGTCAAACTGTGCAATCAAATGCCTAGAGCCATCCATTTCAGGCAAATGCACATGAGCTGGCATATGGCCTAGGGCCATCCATTTCAGTCAAATGCGCATAAGAGCATCCAGTGCAGATAAATGCACATGAGCCCGCATGCCTAAGCCCCAATGTGACATGTAGTTAAGGGCACAAAGCTACAAAGTTGACGAGGCAGTGTGCCTAGGCCCAAAGGCAAATCAAATGCTTTTAACAGCAAGGCACAAGGTGTTCCTCTAGGTTGCAGGCACGAACCTCACATCATGAGAGTATAGGACGGATAAACTGAGAAGAAACTAACCAATATAACCTCTGAGTCCCTAACAATGTAAACAACTACTAGCACATTCAATTAGCACTAGCACGTTCAATTGTACCGGCCTAATGTGTTGGTCAGGTCACGAGCAGTTACAAAAAATAAAAATAAAAAAAATACACATTTACGGTTTCAATTAGTTCAATAACGAATTCAATTAGCTCAACTTGATTGATGATCCAACAAGACACAACAAATGCGTATATACACACACAAGACGCATACCTTCCGACAACGGCCGCGAGGGTCTTGACGTAGGCCGCGACCATCTCCTCCTCGGAGGGCTTGGGGTCGGTGGGGAACTCCATGACGATGAGCCAGTGCTCGTAGTCACAGCCGTCGAGAAGGATCGTCTCCTTGGGCGGCCGGTTGCTCCAGTTCGGAGACGGGTCGTTCAGCGGCGAGTACCCGGACCCGCCGGACGACGCTGACCTGGCCCCGCGCGACGCGAGAAGGGCCCACGGGACCACGTGGGCTGAGGCAGCCGCGGCGGCGAGGGGGGCCAGGCGGCGGGGGAGCGCGCGGGAGGAGAGGAGGAGTGCGGAGAGGCCGCGGCGGGTGGCTGATGCAGCCGCCATGGTTCGGAGCACTCGGTAGGGAGCTCGGATGAAGACGGCGGCGCTGGGAGTGGGAGAAGGCGGCGGGGGCGAGACGAGAGATGGGCCGGCCGGGGAGACCAGGAGGAGTCCAGGAGTGGGATGCGGATGGAATGAATGGGACAATGAAGTACCAGGTGGTCTGGATGGGCTGGTCTGGTCTAGGTCCACAAAACAGTTGGCCCGGCCTTTCCCTTTCGGTGGCCCCCTGAGTTAGCGATCCCCATCCTCTCCTCCCCCAACCCACCCAAGCTAAAACTATTTTCCTCTTAAAAAAGAAAAAGATAAAACTAATAAGAGTGAAATACACTTTGCTCTTATTACTTTGCTAAAGAGATAAAGAGAATGGGCCTGTGGTCCAATGATAGGACTGTCCAGTGGGGCGCTATCCACCAGAGATCACATCCTGGTACTCGCACCTTTCCTGTGATTTTTCCAGCATTTATTGGCGTTATGTTTTTAAGTGGTAAGCAATGTTCCCGTCGACGACGAGGCGCCAGTGGTGACTTCGGGAATCTCCAGATCTGCCGACCCAGTCCTTCGGAGGTGCTCATAGTGGTAGGGTTTACGTGCGTGTGTTCATAGGGATGAGTGTGTGTACGTATTGTACTGTGAGCGTCTGTGTTGTACTATGTAATTCTAAAAAAAAATACACTTTGCTAAAAAAATAAAAATAACATTTCTGGATCCCTAGCGCTAGTTCCAATCTCATTTAAATATGTACATATCTGCTGATGTAGCATGCTTTGATTCAACGATGTCGGGGACCAAAATAAGGGCCCTCCTAACAATTAGGCCCAAGAAACGTAAAACTAGGCCACACAAGAACGAAACACGGCTTTGCCAAGGCCCAGCGCGCGCACACTAACACCCCCGAGCCCACATTGCCGGGGACTTCAAGCAAACGCTAACTTTCAGCCTGGTCTGGCCTCGCTTTGCCAAGGCCCCGAGGCGAGTTCCTGTTTTCCATCTCGCCCGAGCCTCCCCCGGTAGAGGCCTCGAGCGAAGGCCCGCTTTCATTCGCCCGAGCCTCTCGGCCGGCCTCGGGCGGCGTCCGTCATTCCGGCCGAGCCACCACTTTGCTGAGGTCTCGGGGCGGCACTAACACTCCGCCTCGCCCGAGGTTCTGCCGAGGCCTCGGACGAGTTCCCGCCTGCCTCCCGACCGAGCCCCGCGCTAAGGCCTTTGACCGATGCAGCCCCATCACACCGGGTCAAAGCCCGGCCAAAGGACTTGATCGTATATTTTCTGCCCAGCCTTCCCATTGTGGCAAGCTGCCGACGGTGGCCCCTCCACGGATGGGTCCGTCCCGTCACCACTACGCACCTCTCGCCCGGCGCTCACGATTCACGCAATCCCTGGGCGGCGCCATGCTCGCATCCGTAGGGCGCCATGATGACTAACCTCGTAACAGTCCCATCACGGGAGTCCAAATACGGAGCACGCCGCATCCCGGCAGAGCACGGCGCCATTGCAGACGGGCGGCCGGAAATTCCAAGTGTGCCCGCCCACGCGGCACCTAGGCTTCCGCAGTCGGGCATTTCCGAGATGGCCCCATACGCTGTATCTCTACGTCAGCCACGCCACGACAACAATGTCGCGGCCTCGGGGGCCTAACCGGGATGTCGCTACAGCAGGCCGCCAGTGCCCGGGCACGCCATCATGACGCCCACGCCGACTCCTCGCAGAGGCGCACGCCCCTCCTTCACCAAGAACGAGGAGCCGACTTCCACGTAACGGCGCCCGCCATCGACAGTGCGGTGGCGCCGCAAGATGGGGGAATCGCCGGCCTCACCTGTGGCCTCGGCACAAGGGAGAGAGGGAGCCCCAAGGCCTCGGCAGACGGAGGCGGCGCCCACCACCGTCTTTCCTATTCAAACATCATCTTGTAAAGCCCGTCCCTCCCCTTCCTGCTATAAAAGGGGGGGACGGGGGTCCTTCCGGGGACAGGTGAATCCAACTAAGCAAGTCAAGCAATCTCCTTGGCAAACAAACACACACACACACTCATCTCACACGAGACTTGGGGCAGTTCCCTCTCTCCACCTGCTTGTACACCCTACCTACAGGCACCTTGGTGCGAGATAATACAAATCCTCCTTGTGTCCTTCTTGCACACCATCCGGGGGTTGGGAGCACGCACGTAAATTCACTCGTTGGTACTAGCACCACTAGTTTTAGCACCGACGGTTGGCGCGCCCGGTAGGGGCCTTGTGTGTGCTTTTCGCTTTCCTTCTCGCCAAAACTCGGAATGGCCAAAGAACGACATTTCGGGGCGGATTCCTAGCCCTAACTCCACTCCACTCCAGCCCGGCTGGAGCCGGGGACCCCGATCCGGTTTGGTGAGCGTGAGTTCGTGTCAACCGGAGTCCAAGACGACATGGAACTTCTCCCGGCCGGGAATCCGGGGACCTCGACCAGTGCTCCGGTGGACCCACCGCCCCACCCGTCGCAGGGAGGCGCCGTGGCGCACGTTCCCGCCGAGCGCAACGGACGCACCACGACGCCCGGCCCGTCCGGGAGGAGGACCTTGCGGCGTTATGGCCGGGCGACGCCCGGCCGCCGTCGCCATCACGCCCGACCATTTGGCTCGGTCAACGCCGCCGCCACGTGCGCGGCCGAACGCCTCCACCGTCATGGGAGCCCTGAGGAGGCGTCCACGCCGTCGGGCCGGCGCCCACGGAGCACCTCGACGCGGACATCCCCGACGGATCCATCCACGCCTACGAGGAGTACCTGGTTAGGCAGGGAGGAGCAAGCGGAGCCACTCCGGCGAGCGCTACATCCACCCGATCCGGGCGCTACCTCGAGGACACGGAGCCCGGGGTTCCTTCCCGAGCATGCCTTCGCTTTTGGCTACCCCCGGCTCGACTCCCAGGACGACATGTACGATCCGACTCGTGAATGCTTTCACGTGGAGATCGGCGAACTTCGGCGTCGACGCCAACCAAGAACGACGACGGCAACCAGGGGCGTGACTCCGGGCCCGCGCAGGGCAACACCGGTGGGCACAACGCCCGAGGACCCTAAGCGTCGTCCCGGCCTCCGGGCCGGGGGCCATGGACTCCGACGCACGTCACGGGCCCCCTGGGACCGGCCGAACCACCGGCGACTCCTCAAGTGCCACGGCGACCCGCTATGGAGCGGATTCGGGAGCTTGGGGACGAACTCGAGCGCGACCGCCGCCTTGTTACGACGAGGAGATAGAAGCGTTCGAGCATGCCCACCGTCGCGCACGCAATCCTAGCCCGCCGCTCGTCGAAGACGCGTGGCGTCAACGTAAGGATCGTCAACGACGAGGGTGGAGAGCGTCCCCCCATCTTCCCCTCGGCAAGTCATAACGTCGCGGCGGCCGTCCTCCTCGTCCGGCCGATGCCGTAAACCATCGACCGGAGGGACGACGGATTCGAGATGATCTCGCGAGATTATCTCGAGACCGCTAGCTGTCCAAGCCAGGCTGAAAGCTCGGCCTCCGAAGATCGAACACCGAGGGATGAGAAGGACGAAGAACGCCCACGACGCGAGCGAGAAGCCTCGGTCCATCAGGACCCATCGCGAGGCCGATCCACGAGCGTCTTTCGGGACGACCGCGGCAGCATCGACGATGGTGACGCACGCAACGTCATCAACAACGCCGCAAAGGAAGCCGGAGCCCGGCCGGATGCGACCGCCGGCCAGAGGCGGAAGGCGCGATAGCGACGAGGACCGCGATGATGCCGATCCTCCGGGGCCGCGCGCCGGCCAGAGATCCGCAGCCGCCTGCGGTTCCCTTTTCGGTTCCGACAGACCGGCCAATCTTGCCAAATACTCGAGAGAAACGAACCCCGAGGTTTGGCTCAACGACTACCGCCTGGCATGCCAGCCTTGGCGGCGCGGACGATGACCGGCTTATCATCCGCAACCTTCCGCTGCACTTGGGTGATTCGGCACGCGCTTGGTCGAGCATCTTCCCGCCCGCACAATCCGCGTACGGTCCGAGCTAGTCGTGGTTTTTGTGGGAAATTTCCGGGGCACATACGTGCGCCCGGGAATTCGTGGGATCTCCGCAGCCGCCGCCAGAGGCTCGACGAGACGCTACGTGACTTCATCAGCGCTTCTCGAAGAAGTGCACGGAGCGCCAACGTGGCCGGCACTGCCATCATCAATGCATTCCTTGACGGCACGACCTGCAAGGAGCTCGTCCATGAGTTGGGCCGGAAGATGCCGACCACCGCCAACGAGCTGTTCGAGGTAGCGACGAACTTTGCCTCCCATGAGGAGGCGGGGAGCGATTTTCCGCGACGTCCGCGGCAAAGGGAAGCGGAAGGAGGACAATGCCGAGGGGGAGGCAACCCGCGGCCCCGTAAAAAACAAGAAGAGCAAGCACAAAGGGAAGAAGGGCAAGAAAGAGGTGGACTCCGAGAACGATATCGTTGCCACGGCCGACCGCAAGACCCCCGAGGCCCCCGGCCCGGGCCTTCGACGATATGCTCAAAAAAGCCCCGCCCTTTCCACAAATTCCCCGTCAAGCACACTATGGGGGAGTGCGACTTGGCCTGTCGCTTCTATCGGAAGCTTCCCCACCCGAGGACAAGAAGAAGAAGGAGGGGGAAAAACAAAGGCGAGGAGTTCCCCGAGGTCCATGACGTTTTCATGGTCATCGGGGATCGCCCGGCGAACCTCACCCCGCGCCCAATCAAGCGCGACGTCGAAAATATTCTCGGTACACCCCGCCACTCCGCGGTACTGCCGTGGTCCGCCGACGCCATCACCTTCAAAGATCGACGACCACCCGCTCTCGTGTCGGCCAGGGCGGTACCCGCGCCGTGGTCGACCCCATTGTCGGCAACGTGCGGCTCACCAAGGTGCCGATGGATGGCGGAAGTGCCCTTAACATCCTCTACTCCGAAACCCTCGGCTTGTTGGGAATAGAGCGCTCACGGCTTCGGCCCGGTAGCTCTCCCTTTCGGGGCATAGTGCGGGTAGACGCGCTGGCCCCTCGGGCCGATCGACCTCCCGATGCGCTTTGGGGACGCCGTCGAACTTTCGCAAGGAGGTCATCACCTTCGACGTGGTTGACTTTCGAGGAACCTATCACGGAATCCTCGGACGACCAGCGTATGCAAAGTTCATGGCCGTCCCCAACTACACTTACCTTCTCCTCAAGATGCCGGGGGCCTAATGGCGTCATCTCCGTTGGCTCCTCCCTACGAACACGCGTTCAAGCTGCGGCGTCGAGGCGGTCGAGCACGCCCTGAGGCGTGGCGATCTCCGAGGCCCTCGACACCAAGCGTCACGCCCCGCATTCGAGCCGTCCGGCGAGTAAAAGGAGGTCCCGCCCGGACCCCGCCTCTCCGTCCGGCAAAGGCGGTGAAGATCTGCGCCTCCCTCGACCCGAAATAGGAAGTTGTGCTCGTTGACTTCCTCCGCGCAAATGTCGACATCTTTGCGTGGAGTCCCTCGGACATGCCGGGCATTCCGAGGGAGGTCGCCGAGCACTCCCTTGACATCCGGGCCGGGTCCAAGCCCGGTGAAGCGGCGTCTGCGCCGATTTGACGAAGAGAAGCGCAGGGGCCATTGGCGAGGAGGTGAACAAGCTTTTGGCGGCGGGTTCATCAAGGAGGTGTTCCACCACAGTGGTTATCTAACCCCTGTCTTGGTTAGGAAAAAGAGTGGGAAATGGAGGATGTGTGTAGATTATATTAGTCTAAATAAAGCATGTCCGAAAGTCCCTTTTCCCTTACCACGTATCGATCGGATAGTCGACTCCACTTCGGGGTGTGAGCTCTTATCCTTCCTTGATGCCTATTCCAGCTACCACCAAATCAAGATGAAGGAGTCCGACCCATTTCGCGACTTCCTTCATCACCCCCTTCGGTATGTCTTTGCCGCTACGTGACAATGCCCTTCGGGCTCGAGGAACGCAGGGCCACGTATCAGCGGTGCATCTTTGGGCGTTTTCGGAGACCACATCGGCGAAACCGTAGAGGCCTACGTCGGCGACATCGTGGTCAAGACCAAGGAGGCCGACAACCTCATCTCGACCTTGAGGTCGCATTTCTGATGTCTCAAGGCCAAGAGCGTCAAGCTCAACCCCGAAGTGCGTCTTCGGGGTCCCCGAGGCATGCTCCTAGGGTTCATCGTCTCCAAGCGGCATCGAGCCCAACCCGGAGAAGGTAACTGCGGTAACGAGCATGGGGCCGATCGAGGACCTGAAGGGCGTGCAACGAGTCATGGGGGCATGTCTGGCGTCTCTAAGCCGCTTCATCTCACGGCTCGGCGAGAAGGGGCCTGCCCCTCTATCGCCTCCTAAGAAAGTCCGAGCGCTTCTCACGGACCTCCGAGGCCCAGAGGCCCCTCGACAAGCTCAAAACGCCCTCACTAGGCGCCCCGATCCTCGTCCCCGGCCGAAGGGGAGCCCCTCCTCCGCACGTTGCCGCAACAACGCAGGTAGTCAGTCGACGGCCATCGCCGTCGAGAGCGGGGAGGAGGGGCCACACCCGCCGGTCCGAGGCCGCCTACTTCATCGGCGAGGTGTTGTCCGAGACCAAGATCCGCTACCCGCAGATCCAAAAATCCTCTACGCGGTGGTCCCGACCCGGCGCAAGCTCGGCACTACTTCGACGCTCACCCCGTGGCGGTGGTCTCCTCCTTCCCGTTGGGGGAGATCCTCCAAAATCGGGAAGTCTCGGGGCGGGTCGCCAAGTGGTCCGTTGAGCTCATGGGGAAACCCTCTCCTACGCGCCAAGGAAGGCTATCAAGTCTCAAGTCTTGGCTGACTTCATCGCCCGAGTGGACCGATACTCAGCCTACCGACGCCCGGCTCCGTGGAGTCTTTGGATGATGTACTTCGACGGGTCCCCGATGAAGACTGGGCCGGCGCCGGCCTCCTCTTTGTCTCCCCCTCGGGGTGCACATGCGACACGTAATCCGCCTCCACTTCCCAAAAACAACATGGCGGAGTACGAGGGCCTACTCAACGGGTTGAAGATTGCCATCGAACTTCGGCATCAAAGCGCCTTGATGTCCGAGGGGACTCGCGACTTGTCATCGACCAGTCATGAAGGACTCAAGCCGCCACGACCCCAAGATGGACGCGTCTTTGCAAGGCGGTGCGCGCCTGGAAAGACAAGTTCGAGGGCCTTGAGCTCAACCACATCGTCCGCAGGTACAACGAGGCTGCCGACGAGCTCGCCAAGATCGCCCATTGGGAAGAGCCCCGGTTCCCCGACGTCTTCACAAAGGACCTCACGGCTCCCTCCATCACACTTAGCGAACAGGAGGAGGCAACGGAGAATCGCTCTGGCCCCCCCTCGGGGGCTGGGGAGATGTCCAAGGTCCCCTCCGCAACCGAGGCCCCCTCGGACTCCGAGGCGTCCTCGGCGTCAAACCCCAAGGTCATGGAGATCGACGGGGAGGATCCGGAAGCCGACCCCAAGCCGGACTGGAGAAAGCCATACCTCGATTGGATCGTTCGGGGAACCCTCCCCGAGGACTTCAATCGAGGCCGGGCGCATCGCGAGAAGAGCAAAGTCCTTCGTCGTCATCGAGGGCGACCTCTACAAGCGAAGCCCCTCGGGGTCCCTGCGGCGATGCGTCACGGCCGAGGATGGCCTTGCCCCAGTTCGCAAAAAATCCACGCCCGGGGTGTGTGGCCACCACGCCGCTCCCCGCTCCCCCGTCGGCGGCGCTTTCCGGCGAGGGATTCTACTGCACAACCGCGGTCGCCGACGCCACCAAAGTAGTGCGCACCTGCGAGGGGTGTCGATACTACGCTCGTCGACGCACCTACCGGCTCGGAACTCTAGACCATCCCGATCACATGGCCCTTCGCCGTGTGGGGTTTGGACTTGGTAGGACCTCTCAAGAAGGCGCCCGGGGGCTTCACTCATTTGCTTGTCGCCATCGACAAGTTCTCCAAAGTGGATCGAGGCGCGCCCGTCACCAACATTCGATCCGAGCGGCGGTGCTCTTCTTCACCGACATCATCCACCGCTTTGGAGTCCCGAACTCTATCATCACCGACCACGGCACCCGGTTCACAAGGGCGAAGTTTAGAAATTTCTGCGACAACCACCGATACGCATTGTGCGGTCCCCGATCGCGCACCCCCTACGACGAATCAGGCGGTGGAGCGGGCCAACGGGATGATACGCAAGGGCTCAAGCCTCGGATCTTCAACAAGCTCGACAAGTTCGGCAAAAGGTGGCTCGAGGAGCTCCCCTCGGTCCTCTGGAGCCTCGGGGCGACAACGAGCCGAGCCACGGGGTTCACGCCTTTCTTCTGGTATACGGCTCCGAGGCCGTCCTTCCCACCGACTTGGAATTTGGCTCTCCGAGGCTCAAGTCCTATGAGGAGTGGCGCAACCGGTTGGCTCGGGAGAACTTCGGCTGGATATGCTTGACGAGGCCGGGGGCGCTGCCCTCCTACACTCGGCAAGATACCGGCAGTCCCTCCGCTACGCTACCACGACCGGCGGGTCCGAGCCGAGACCTCAAGGAAGGCGATCGGTGCTCCGTCTCCGCCAAGACAACGGGGGGCGCCACAAGCTCACGCCCCCTTGGGAAGGACCCTTCATCGTCGCCGAAGTTCTCAAGCCGAGCACGTACAAGCTCGCCAATGAGGACGGAGAAGTCCTCAACAACGCTTGAAACATTCAACAAACTACGTCGCTTCTACCCTTAAGTTTCCAAGTTCCTACTTATAGTTGTACTCCATGTTTCTCAAAGAAGAATGAAAAACACTTTTACAATTTTCTGCAAATAAGAAACATGTCCGAGGCCCCTCGGGGCTGAGGACCTCAACTACACTTGCACCGCCTCGAGCCTTGCGAGACTCGGCTTTGACCCATCAAAGCCGAGCCTCCCTCGGGGGGCTAGACAGGGGGGGGAACTCCCTCTGAAAGGCACTCTGCAAAGCGCACTTTTTTGTTAGTCGTTTTTGAACATTTTCGTGTTACAAATCTCGAACGCTTGGAAAAGGGTAACGGAGGGATTACTCCGAAACCTAAGGCTGGTTGAGCTACGGAGTTGCTTACGCCCATGCGCTTCGACACTCCTACTCACTACCATAGGGCGAGGTACCTCATGCTTTGAGGAAGGACTGCTCCAAACGTCAAGGCGGGAAAGCCACGAGGCCGCCCACGCCCCCATGCTATGGTGCCTCTGCGCTTAACCACCTTTGACTAAGGACTCCTGTGTCCCGCGAGGGCCCTAATCTAAGTACGAGGCGAGAATTAAAGGCACGAAAAAGTAAACGAAAAACGAGAAAACAAATCTAAGGCCTCGTCGGGCCACGGTACTTGTCAACCGCAGAATAACAAAAAGCTAATCAAGTTTTTTTTTTACATGGGCACGATCGGCCCAACATGCGAACTTCATCAGGGCGTCGACCCCCTCCTCCCCCCGTGGCGGCATCCATGGCATCGGTGGCGTCGGCTCCTTGGCGGCGTTAAGGAGGATCGCCGTGCGGAAGTGCCGACCAAGTAGCGTCGTGGCCCCTTCAGCCCGCTAAAGCAGCTCGTCGGTACCTCCCTCTCGCGACCCTCCTCGTCCTCGGCGACGACGAGCCCCTCGGAAAACTTTGGGAGGTCGCAGGTCGTAGTGGGAGAGGGTCATCGCCAAGGTGTGCGACACGCCGGTCGGGCGGGCTGAAGAAGGGGCGTGGGCCCAGCGCTTCTACCCGTCACGAGGCAACGCCTCAGGCGGCCCGGTGGACTTCTTCGCGGCGGGCTTCGCCCGGCCTCGACCGCTGTGCAAACGGCTCCGACCTTCTCCTTCCAGGGCCTCGAGCTCGCCCTGCGCCGAGGAGTAGGCCGTCTGCCTGCACCGAGGTCCGCCGCTTGCTCCGACGACTTCCTCCTCCGGCTCTGCATCCGCCCGGGAGTCGACCTTTGAGCTGGAATGCAAAGATGCGACGCCCTAAAACGACAAAGACTTACCTTCCGACCGCGCCACCTCCTCCGCCAGCTGCGCCTTTGAGCTGGATGGCCTCGTTCAGCGCTTGCCCAAGCTCGGCCCGCACCATGGTGACGTCGTCGACAAAAAGCTGGTGATCGGTGTCCATATTCACCGGGTTCTCTGTCAAGGTCCCGATGGTGCGGGAGGCTCTCGGCAAGCTCCGCCCTCATCGCCTCCTTCTCGGCGTGGAGCTTGTCGAGCTCCTCGTTCCGAGCAGCCAGCTCGGTACGCAGTGGTTTGCCTCCCGTCGTTGGAGATGGAGCGCCTCGTCGAGGCCGGACTGAACCGGAGAAACTCTAATTTCTCCCGGGCGCCATCGCCAGATCCTACAACGATCGGGGCCAACGGATTAGCCGCCTTTGGGCGCTCATGCCAAGGTAAGGCTTCGACCACGAATGTTTGTATTACCTTCAACAGGTCGGGGAGGTCCCCCGAGAAGATCGACGAGAGCGGACCAAGCAAAAGTTCTTGGCCGACTTCATCATGTACTTTGTCCGCCCGCTCCCACCGGGGTCGACTCCAAGGCGTCGTCCAAGACGTGGATCGGCGGTCCTTGAGTCCCCGTGCCGTCCGACTGCATAATACGCGCGGCGGCGTTCTGGGCCGGAGGACCCTCGGCCCGGGCGCCGCGGTCGACGACCCCACACGGTTGCCGCCTCGAGGAGGTAGCATCCGCGACGACCACCTCTTCCCCTCCGGAGGCGGCGCTCCTCGAGGGGGATCTCCACCACCTCTTGCGTCGAGGCGCGGCTTAGGGGCAAGAACTCGCTCCTCCATGACCACATCGACGGTGGCCCTCGGGGCGGCGCCGTCACGGCTTCGCGGCGGGAGCCGTCCACGGCCTCCACACCAGCGCGCCGCCAAGGCCTCCGCGCCCGGGCGCTTGCGCCCCTCTCGGTCGCGAGGGGCGGAGGGTGGCTCCCTGGCCGAGGGCGCCTCGATCACCGCTTCCTCGGGCCGCCGCCGCGCCACCCCCGGGGGCAGCAGTGGCGCCCGCCCGTGCTGGCTTTGTAGCCTCGGCTGCTTGCGCGGAGCAAGCGGGGCGGGGCCGGGGCCGTCTTGCGCTTTTTTTTGCGGTAGCAAGAAGAGTGAGTCTTCAAAAAAAAAAAAAAGAAGAGCGGCGGAAGACTAAAAAGGACAAACACCTACCTGGCGACCGGGCGGTTGAAATGATCGGCTCACTTTGGAGCCATGCTCGCTGGGGCTCGGACCTGAGGTGTCCTCGGCCCGCGCGACTCGAGGGTCACGGGCACAGGGCGCCGGCCCACCCACCCGTCGCCGCCTCTTCGGCGAGGCTGCGCCTCACCCTCGGCGGTCCTCCCCGCCGCCTCGGGTTGTTCCGAGGGCAGGACCGAGCCGCCCCGACGGGGCCCGGCGGCGTGGGATGACTCGGGGGGGCCTCGCCCCTCCCGACGGAGTCACGTCTCCGGCCGCCCGGTGAAGCCTCGGCGGAGTGAGGGGCGGGGCGGTGTCCTTCGGCGGCCACGGCGACCACTCCCTTTCTTCACGGGGCGATGCGGCCAAGCCAAGAAGCTGTAGTCCTCCTCCTCCTCATCATCATCCTCATCATCGTCATCGGCGCCGGTAGTGTCGAGGGCGTCGGCTCCCGGGGGAGTCCCTCCTCCTCCTGCCGGCGCCTCCGCTTCTCCAGGGCGCGCTTCTCACCCTCCTTGCGGATGTTCCGGTCCTTCTTCTTCTCCTTCTTCTTCTTCTCCTTCCTCTGCTCCACCGCGATGGCCTTGTTAGCCTCCTTCACCGCTGAGACGGGAGGCTTCAACGCTCTCAACTTCCCGGCCGGTCCTGCGAGGAAAAAGAACAAGGTGAGGTTAAAGGGGGGAGATGCGGGCATCAACGATACAAGCACAATCAAAGGAACTCACCACGGAGATGGCATCCGGGTGGGGGCGCATCGCGACCACAGTAGAGAGGGGAAGGGTCGGTCACCGTCGCCGCCTCCTTCGTCCGCTCGACAACCTCGTCGAACTCGAGGTCGATGGGCGACATCCTTGTCCCAGCCAGGGGCTCCTTTCCCGCATGTCGAGCAGGAAAAGCCGCCTCGACATGAGGGGGGACTTCGCCGTTGGTGGAAGGCGGCGATGACGACCGGCGCATCCAACCCTTTACGGGTCAGCATCTTCAAGGCCCGAACACCTTCTTCAGCGGAGTGGTCTTCTCCTCGATGATCTCCTCCCTCCCACCTTGCGGGCTCCGCCTCGAACACCTTCCCGGTGAAAGCGGGCGGTGACGGAAGTCGTTCCCGAGATAGAACCACTTCGCGCGCCCGGCCCAGCGGTTGGAGGAGGCGAGCCTCGTCGGGATGTAGGAATCCCGGTGGCGATTCCGCGGTTGCGCGGTATGCAGCTCCCGACAGCGGACGGGCATCCTCTTCCCCTTCCCGGCGCCCTTGAAGTAGAGGGCGCCCTCGAAGAAAAGAGCCGAGCCGAGATCCCGGTGGGGCTCGACTCAGAGGTACCCCTCGCACGGGCGGCGAACACCGCCCGGTGCGTGATGGAGTTGGGGTTGAGGTTCTGCAGCTCCAGGCCGTAGTACTCGAGGATGGCCCTCAAGAACCGGCCCACGGCATCCCGAACCCGTTCTCATGGAACGTCGTGAAGCTCACGGCGTACCCCGGGGCGGGTGCGGGGGCAGTGGTCGGCCCGGTGGAACAATCCACTCCGGCGAGGCCTGGTCGGCGCGAGGGGCGGAAAGCCCCTTCCCCACGGCGTCGTCAGCTCCGGCGGCGTCACGGGCTCGTTTCCCACCCTCCGCGCCGGCGATCTCGGGCCTCGGCGCCATGGCGGCCGGTGGGCTAGGGGCGGATGCGGTGGTTTCTCTCCCTTCGCTCCCGTTCCCTCTCGGCGGCGCTGGATGCAGATGGCGGCGGAGGAGGAAACGCAGCGGGCGCAAAAGGTGAGGAAGGCGAAAAAAACCAGGCGGCCGCCCACACGGTATTTATACCCGAAACCCCGGTCGGTTCACCTACCGCATTTAATGCACGATCGGCGCCGGGATTTCCCACTCGAGTACCGTCGCCGCACGGAGACCCAGCGCCCGGCGCCTGGCGGCCACACCCACGGCCCCGCGGCGCCTCACGCCGCGATGCAGAATTTTTTCTCCACATAAAATCCCGGCACACGGAACCCGGGGACTGGCGCGGCGGCGGCTCGGTAGCGGCCAGCGGCGCCGCCACATCACATCCCACTGTGGGACCATAAGCACGCGCCGCGACAACTGCCATGACGGAGAAAGTGGGGCCCGCCACCACTCGCGCGGGCGCTCCACATCCCAAGGCCACCACCTGAAAAGGCGCGCCCATCGTCCCCCACGGCGGGGGTGTTCACACAAAGCGCTTCCTTCCCTGAAGTAGCGGGGCGGCGGCCCATTACGGTCAGTACGGCCGGCCCATCTCGGGTTCGACAGCTCCCTCGGGGCAACCAGTCGAGGGGCGGCTCGGGCGGCCTCATACACATAGCCATAGCCCCTGCGCGCAGGCCGTCCTTGTAGCATCCGAGGCCAGGCCACGGCGGCTGAGAGAAAGGGGGATCCCGCGTGGGAGAGCGCCAAGCCCTCGGGACCCGGGCGGGCCAGGGACCGAGCCCCGCCTCGGGACGCGCGGAGCTCTTATGAAACAGCGCCTCCGGCCCAGCCAACCCCCAACGAACGGGGCACACGGCGTTTCACTTGGATCCTCCCGTTAACGACTCACCCGATCTAGTTGCGTGTGACACTCGTCACCGACAGCGTGACAAAATCCACCCTCCTCCCCTGCGGAAGGGATGCGCGAGGCGTTCACGAAGTTAACGGCCAAGTACCTCGCGGCCGCCCCGCCCGAGCAGGGCTCGGGCTACCCGGCGCGGCGGCCGAGGAAAAACGTCATCTAACCACGCGTCATGCCCCCGGACGAGCCGGCGGGCCCGGGACTCGGCAAACGATTTAAACACTCGATTTGGAAACATGTAAGCCCTCGGAGAAGCACCCACACTCCTCCGAGGCCTCGGGGGCTACACCCGGCGGGCGCTTCGCGCCCCCCCCACGAACAGTCTCCTCGAGGTGAGCGAGAACACCCTCACCAAGCACGTACAAGCCCTCGAAGGATCACTTTACGCCCCTCCGAGGCCTCGGGGGCTACACCCGCCAGGGGTGCGCTCGCGCGCACCCAACGTAGGGAACACCTAGAGCATCTAACGCCTAGCTCGGCAAGAACTAGACTAAGAAGCACGACCTCAGCCTCCGAACGAGTGCTCCCACTCCTTCTTCAGAGGCTCGGGGGCTACTGTCGGGGGACCAAAATAAGGGCCCTCCTAACAATTAGGCCCAAGAAACGCAAAAACTAGGCCACACAAGAACGAAACACGGCTGCCAAGGCCCAAATAAGCGCCTTGCACACTAACACCCCCGAGCCCACATTGCGGGACTTCAAGCAAACGCTAACTTTCGCCCGTCCAGGGCCTCCTTTGCCAAGGCCTCGGACGAGTTCCTGTTTTTCCGTCTCCCGAGGCCTCCCCGTAGAGAGGCCTCGAGCGGGCGTCCGCTTTCCGACTTCGCCCGAGCCTCTCGATAGAGGCCTCGGGCGGCGTCGCCTTCCGTCCCGGCCGAGCCCCTACTGGCGAGGGTCTCGGACGGGCACTAACACTCCGCCTCGCCCGAGGCCTCCCTGCAGAGGCCTCGGACGAGTTCCCCACTCCGTCCCGACCGAGCCCCCCGCGCTAAGGCCTCGGGCGGCCGGCGCCCCATCCCGCACCTGGTCAAAGAGGCGACCCGGTGACTTGGCGTATATCTACCGCCCGCCTTCCCACCGGTGGTGTCGGTGGCGCTAGCCCACAGCGGGATGGGAGCCGTCCGTCACCACTCTGCACCTCTGGCGCCCGCGCTCACAATTCACGCAATCCCTACGGTGGCGGCCATGCACGCCATTGTGGGCGTCATGAATGACTAACCCACCGTAACAGGTCCCATCACGGGAGTCCAAATACGGAGCACGCCGCATCCCGGGCAGGAGCACGGCGCCACCCCTGTACGGCGGCCGGGTCTTCCGGTGCCCCGGCCACTGTGCACCCAGGCTTCCAGAGCCGGGGCAGACGGAGATGGCCCCATACGCTGTATCTCTACGTCAGCCACGCCGTATCACGACAACAATGCCGCGGCCCTCGGGGGCCGGACCGGGAGTGAGTCAAAGCTACAAGCAAGAGCCCACGTTTGCCTAGGCACGCTCATCATGACGCCCACGCCGACTCCTGCGAGGCGGGCGTCCCTCCTTCACCAAGAACGAGGAGCCGACTCCACGTAACGGCGCCCGCCATCGGCAGTCTTGGCGCCGTGCAAGACAGAATCGCCGGCCTCACCCGGGGCCTCGGCACAAGGAGAGAGAGCCCCAAGGCCTCGGCGGGAGACGAGGCGGCGCCCACCACCGTCTTTCCTATTCAAACACTGTACTGTAAAGCCCGTCCCTCCCCTTCCTGCTATAAAAGGGGGGGACGGGGGTCCTTCCGGGGACAGGTGAATCCAACTAAGCAAGTCAAGCAATCTCCTTGGCAAACAAACACACACACACTCATCTCACACGAGACTTGGGACAGTTCCCTCTCTCCACCTGCTTGTACACCCTACCTACAGGCACCTTGGTGCAGGATAATACAAATCCTTCTTGTGTCCTTCTTGCACACTATCCAGGGTTGGGAGCACGCACGTAAATTCACTCGTTGGTACTAGGACCACTAGTTTTCGCACCGACAAGCGATTACATGGACTTGATAGATGGGACCCACACTTCAACCATAAGGCTCATTTTTTGAAAATCATATTTTTTTTTTTCATACGACATCAAACAAACATGGATTTTTATATTAAATTAAAATTATAATTCTCGGTGAGATCTACAACCGGAGTAGTTTTAAATTTTTCATTTGAGGTCCTTACGAGTTTTGTATTTTGCATGTTTCTATTTCGAGTTTTTTTTATTGTTTTATAGTCATGTTCTCTACTTATCAAATCATTTTTTGCACTATATTATATCCCATATTGCGGACTACAAGAAAGTTGGAGACTTAGAATACGACACCAACTTTCCAAGGTGAAAGGCGTGGGCAGCCCCTTGCTATCGTGTCGTCACGGCCGCTGTCATCCGCGGATGAGCCACTTCCATGTACGTAGTTCTTTCGTGGCTGCCGCACCTGCTCAGCAACCGCGAGTTGCGACTGGCACTGGCCTCGCTCCGGTGCCGTGGGCCGTCGGGGAAGGGGGACCGAGGTCACCAGCGTCGACGCTTGGATTCCGGTTTCGGCGCGGCGTGCGCCGCAGGTCACCATCGTCTTCCGGCGACATGATCTCCGGTTGGTCGATCTCCACACGTGTCGTTCTACTACATCTCCGTATGCCGCCTGTGCCCTGTCTGCTGTCTCCACCACCATCTCACTTCAAGTGGGGTCTCGGTCGGAGGTACACGACCCTCGTTCTCGGAAGCGACGGAGCTACCCTAAGAGAGCTAGGTGGGGCGGCCGCCCAGCTACCGGCGGCGCCTTCCCAAACCCCCCAGTTTATTTATATGATCTGTAGTCATACGACTTAGCACAGCTTGCGTCTAGCAATAATTGATACAGTCTGATTTCAAAACGTATTGTATTTCAATTATGATCATATAAGTTAGGACAGCTTGCGTCTAACAATAATCGATACCTAGTCTAATTTTAAGACATATTGGATTTCAATTGTCCTCAAATCAAAGGAGTAGTTTTCTCAAGAGTCACGAATAAAGGACTCCGTGGTGGAGTAAATCACTAATCTTTTTTTATTCCTAATATTTCCTTCCTACGCTATTCTATTTATCGATTGTTTTCCTTTGGGTCTATAAATTGGAGTCCGTCATCTACATGACTCTTCTTAACAGTGCGGGTATTACTTTTTTTCCATTTAGCACACCGTGTTCGAGTTCTAGATTTTTTTTAGATTTTTTTTCTCCCGATTCTACATAGAGCCCATTTTCATATCGTGCTCTTTTTTTTCTTTTTTCCATTTGCCGTGTCCACTATTTTTGTTTTTTTTTTGTGATTGTATTTTTTCTTGTAAATATATGAACCAAATAATAATTGCAACCAACCCTTTCCATTGCTAATTTGTTGATGAAGTTATGATTAAAAATAAAACTTATTTTTTAAAGTAGATCAACTGATGATGCTCTCTAACTAATCAAATAATTGGACAACACTGAAAATTGAAGTTATGGTTATATATGTATGAGTGAATATTTTTGTCTTTACAATAGAAGAAATAATATACTAAGATTGTATTTTAATTTTAATTTGATATATAATATTGCTAACAATAATTTATGTTATGGATCTATATCATGGTGATCAGAGATAAATATAGCTTTTAAATTTCATATAAAAATAATAAAACAAAAATAGCAATGTACCGTTATGATCATTATTTTTCGTAAAACCATAGCAACGCACGACACATTTATCGTAATATTAAAGAGATCAAATTTCTCTCGACCTGATAATTTTTATTTAGCCTAGCCTAATCCTTGTTCTCAACGGCCCAACCATTTGCTCACCTCCTGGCCGTCACTCGCTTCTGCACCCCCTCGTTCGAACAGCCCAAACAGTCACACCTTTTGGTCATCATCACTCGCTGCAAGCTCTACGCCCTCTTGTTAAAGTCCGAGAGTCTGGTTCATCCTTCTACAACTTCCTCAGAGCAACTCTAGCAGGATCACTACTTGAGCCTAATAGCTAAATATCAATGTCCATACTAAAAATATAGCTCCGGCCCTACTCGAGCACCCAAATCGGTAGGCGCCTAAATCCTACCTCTGGCACCTATTCCTGGTGCTCTAAGCCAAGCCCTAAAAGGATGGTTTTTGTCCATTTCTTCCCCGCTTATGTCGCCATTTTCCCCGCGTGTGACCCCAATACCCGTGTGCGGCTTCTTGGTGGTGACCACGACTACCCCGGGTGCACACACGAAGCAGGAGGTCAGGGTTGGGATTCATCAACGTGGCTCGTGCCACCCACACATCTGAGCGGGGCTTCATCGACGCAGCTAGCGCTGTCCAGCATGACAGGCCTTAGGCGGCACATCTCATGATAGTCATGACAAACCCCATTCCCACGACAGGAGAGACACTGCCCTTCCCATGAATCCCACAACTCCCTCCCTACCCTCTAGCTCCCTCTGGCAGTGCCTGTAGCGAACGGCGGTGTAGGGCCCATGTGGGCACGGTCACCGGAAGGCGTGGATCTAGCCTTCCTGACGGCCGGTGGCTTCTCCAGTCCTATGGCCGTTTGTGCCTTGCCGCTTCCCCAGCACCCTGATGAGTAAAAAATGATCCAAAGATAAATTTAAACATATAATGCAATCTCAAAAACTATTTGGAGTTTGATCTCAAGAGAAAACGAAACGTACAGACGATCATTACAAATGTCATAGGGTCTTATGCTCATATATACATGAGCTAGAGCACCATGTAATGGATAAATTTTTGAGCTACAGATAAATTGTGCAACAAGTTGTATTTCCCGTTACAACGCACGGGCATCTTTGAAGTATAAAACACGATTTTTATGTCTGTATTGTTAATAATCTCATAGCTTTTCTTGTAGGGTTGATGACTTGAAGCCGTTTGACTTGTGGCCGAGCATGATTAGGATAATGTGAAGAAGCTACTGAAGGCAGGATCTTCTGAAGACAATAGTTTCAGTTGTGAAAGGTAAGGATCCTGTGATATGCATCATGACGGATCTTCTAAAGGCAATAATTTCAGTTGTGAAAGATAAGAATCCTGTGATGTGTATCCATGACTTTTCATTTTTGTTTTTGCGTACATCCGTGACTTTTTAGGTGATGTGCATCCGTGTTTTTGTTTTTGTGTACATCGGTGACTTTTCATTCCTATACATCACATAGTTGATCGTGTCGAGAAGCATGAGTCTAGACCTGCATTTAAGCGTATGAATGTAAAGGATCTAAAACAACAAGTTAATCGCTTGCACAAAATTGCAAATTAAGTTATATCATCGATAAAAATTAAGTATTTTAAATAATTTTATTCATTTATGTTTTCATAAACTTATCTTTAATTCTAGGCTCAAGTCTAATGTGAAGACTACTTAAAAAAAGTAACAGAGCACTCTACTTACACAAAATAAATGTGTGAACCTCTCTCCTTCTGTTGGCCAAGGTTGGTTTATATAGGGGAAGGTGGTAGACGATCGCCCCCTCCACAACCAAACTGAATTTTTAGATTAGATTATGTAAAATATCTAGCGCAACAATACAGTTTATCCCAGCCACCTATCACTTCGTAACAAATAGTATATACACTTGAGGAGCTCGTATGATACTGAGGGGGCCAAGCTCCATGATACTGTCAAAGGGTCTTTAACCTAATGGTTAGAGCATCTAGATGACATTCAGCAGACCTAGATTTGACTCTCCGTGGGAGCGATTTAAACAGATTTGGAATAAAAGAAAATATAAAAATAGGCTAAGGTTTTCCCTACTGACTTCGGTCAAAAAAAGGTCCAAAGGGAACCAAAATTAATCAAACGTGGTTTCATATCATATACTTTACATGATGATGAGTACTCCCACTTACACGACGATGAGTACTCCCACTCCGGCAACGTGCTAACTGTTCCTATGTGATCGCCGACCGCAAGGACTCCAATGATCCCAAACCCAAACAACAATGATGATGTGCACTCCCACTCCAGCAGCGGCGACGACTGCTCCACACAAGTTATGAACCATCCGCAGGGAGCATGATATACATATAGAGTATATAAGCATGGACGAATAATTAGTTCAAACAGTTAGACCTGTATTTCACTAAGACCCGCATTTCATTAAGAGTCTGTTTGGCTTCCCGGAATTTTAGAATTAAATTTATTGTATAAACTATAGTTGTGGAAGGAAAATCCACGGAATCATCTACAACTTTAGTTAAGTTGGGGAAGAAGAATCTATGAAATTCATTTTCCCACCTCTCAACCCATTAAATTAAAGTTGTGGATTTTATTATCGAACTTCTTTTTTCCTTAAAAGCAGTGAAATTTGCTTTTCAAAATTCCTGTGCTACAAGTTAATTTTTAAAAAACTGAAAATATGAAACTTTTAGGTTTGATTTTCAAGGAGTTGCGAGTCATATCATAAGGTGCACTGCGAGTCATATCATAAGGTGCACTTTGGATGCTTACCATTTGTTACTATGAGAGACACCTCAAGGCATGTGAGCGACGTACAGCTGAGTAGGCAGATGCTGCTGCTGTTGTTGATGTCATATTCATCTTCGGAATCGTCTTCATCTCTAATCTCTATGCGTGTGGAAGTTAACGACCTCCATACTCTCCACACAAGGCAATTCACCGTCAAGTCGATATGATCAGGCTGACGAGGCAACAAGGTGAGCTCTTCCAGCCTAGGGGCGGAGATCCCAAGTGTCTTGAGACAGACGTGTAGTTTTCCATATGGAGAGACCGGAGGTTAGGAGTTTTCAGTTTCAGAGTCACAGGGCCATAATTTCGTGGTTCGCTTGACATTGTGAGCTCCAAACGTGCGCTGGCCTCGATATAGCTCGTTCAGCAAAGGTTGCCTAAGATTCCTTAGTTGCAGCTTCTGCAGGGATGGGCAGCATGCCGACAACAGGAGGCGGGCAAGGAGGTGGTCACTGTCAGCAGCAAGCTCAATGTTTTCGAGTGTGAGATCCATGAGCGAGGAGGCGAATACTGCAGCGACGACGGGGAGCTGGAGCCTTACGCCTCCCAGTTCCCGGTGCATAGTCTCCAGCTTGGCTGAAACAGGGAGATCGTCGAGATTTATCATGCTGGGTTGCTCTAGCTGGTACACCTCCCTGACCCTGACGTCGTTGCCTGAATGAGCAAGAGCGCGCCCGTACGCACCGCGTCCCCCGCATCCGGCAGCAGCTCCAGGATGCGCACCAGCACGTCGTCGCAGAGGCCGCCGATCAGGTCGGTGCCCTCCGCAGAAGACCCTCGTCGTCGCTTCGATCTGCTGCGCACGCTCATCGTGTCTGCTCTGCTGCTGCTGCTCCGCCGCCGCTGCCGCTGCCAGATGCGATCCGATTGATGATGCGCACGGCGTGTGCTTCAGCCAACCAAATTCGATGGAGTGTCCGTTTCCCGTAGGCGCTCTGGACGAGGCTGGGCCTGGTGCAAGTCGTATCACTCCTCACCACGGTCCAAGCTGGCCCAACACGTCCAGAGCCCGCCGTCATGTCCGTGCTGCAGGCTACGGCTTCCATGTGTGTGTGTGTGTGTGTGTGTTTGTTTGTTTTTTTTTTTTTTTTTTTTTTTTTTGTGAACACGGCTTCCATGTGTTTGTTCGTGCTACGAGCTAGCTGCTGCTGTGTTGCATGCCCCTGATTGCGCGGCCATGCCCGCCTTGTGGTCGATCGCGGTGTGGCCGTGTGGCGACGACGACATGCACCACCTGTAGTAGGGCTATCAGCGGAGGACCAGACAGAGGCTGCCAAGCATTGCATATACCGCGACAGAGGCTGCCAAGCATTGCATATACCGCGACCGCGTGCCCCATGGCCATGAGTCAGTTCGTCTATGTAGCCTGCCTTGACCGAGCTCCAGACACTGACTGGGCTGTCTGGTCTCGTAGCCTGATCATGGGAATTGAGCGCTGGGAGCGCCACCTCTCTCGCATATAGTCACATACTCACATATGTGAAGCCTCTCTACTGAGACCCGACGGTGGCACGCTTCACTCCCTCATTCAGCAAGATATATTGCTACAAAATGAAACCAAATAAGTGAGGTAAGATATGATCAGATGTCTTCGTCCCTCCCATCAATTCATCAAAAAAAATAAGGAGGGAAAACTTGCTCCATGGATTCAGATCATGCATTCATGCCTTGCAATTCAGAAAAACAAGGGGGGTTGGAAAACTTGCTCAATGGATTGAGAATGCGTTCATGCTATATATAGTGATATATTAATCTCCATAAAAAAATTCTTGACCTATACACTTACACATAATCTCCGAGCAATACAAGTACTCGATTTATTTATAGATCGGATCAGAGTTCCACTCGTAGGACAGAGAAGGGTCATGACAAACCCATGTCCCATCACCACAAGGAATAAACCTGGAACAATCTATCACATTATATTGCCTAGACCTTGGGTCGAAACTTAGAGTCGCCTTCTGAAGTTGTGTGGCATGTGTGAGCGCTCCTTGGATGAAGGAGCTTTCGCAGTCAGTTCCTGCAAGCCCCTTGAACCATACTTCTTGGATATTAGCCAAGTATATCGGAAGGGATTTCCAACGATCTTGGTGGTCGCACAAGGAGAGGTTGCAACAGTCCTAGCATAAGAACGAGGATATATTTGTGATTTTAAGTGGATGTAAAGACAAGATACAGGAAATTTTAACCAAATTGAATAGAATTAGCTAAGATAAATACTTACCAGCCGAATGCAGTGTACGGCGAAGTATTTGAGATTGTTGCATTGTTTTAGGATCTCTGCTAGACCAACTCCAAATGAATGCGGATCCAGTAAATAGGCATGGACAGTCAAAGATATTAGATGCGGAAGATGAGGTATCCTCCCACTAATTATGTCGTCGCAAAACCAATATTTTGTCTAAAAAGGAAAAAAAATGTAAGTAAAAAAGCATCCAAAGACAGCACTGACATTAAAACAATTAATGACATATTATGCCGCACGTGGATGATATGTCTGCTTTGTGCATTCAATTTTTTTGAAAGGAAAAATAGCAAATACACAGATGGATGATTAATTTAATAATTCTAATGATTTGTGGTAAAATTACGCATTTTTATGCTACATTGCTACATACACACTCAGTTAATATGAACCACTGCAGTGAGCGTAATATATGTATGTACATACAGAATATATAAGTTAGTAATATGAATAGAAAAATCTCTTAGAACTGGCTGTAGAGAGCATGGACAAATAATGAATTCAAACAGTCTGACATTATAGAAAGAGCAGTGAATGCACAGTAGTCAGAAAATACCAGTGAAAACAATGCAAAATCAGTGGTTCATTTATTGCGTGTAACCGAATGTAAACAACAAATTACAATTGTATTTGTTTATTATGTGTAGCACTTCAAAACAATTATAATTTCTGCAACTACAAACAATGCAAATAAGTGGTTTATTCTTTTATTATTTTAACTTCTTTATTTCCCTAAAGCATTCTAATTTAATTTTGAAAATCCACTTGCTAATACAAGTTCATTTTTTTAAAAAAATAAGGAAGTATATATGAAACTTTAAATTTGGTTTCCAAGGAGTTGGGAGCTATATCTTAAGATGTGCTTTGGATGCATACCTCTCTTACTTTAAGAGACACCTCAAGGCGTGTGAGTGACGTACAACAGTGGAGTAGGCAAATACTTCCCTTGTTGATGTCATATCCATGTTTGTAGTCGTATTCATCTCTATGTGAGACCAAGTCAATCTTGAGCCTCCCCATGCATGGCAATCCACCATCAACGATGATATTTTTAGGTTGATTAATCGAGAAGGTGAGCTCTTCCAGTCTGGAGGCGGAGATCTCAAGTGTGTCGAGATATTTAGCGGCGTAGTCCTCGAGATGGAGAATCCGAAGGCTAGGCGTTTTCAATTTCAGCTTCGAAAGCCCTGGAGTTGTTGTGCTTGACATTATTGACACCTCCAAGAGTGTGCTGGCATCGATAAGCAGCTCATACTGTTTAGGGAGCGTAAGCTTCCTCAGCTGCAGCTTCTGCAGGGACGGGCAGCATGCCGACGACAGGAGGCGGGCAAGGAGGTGGCCACTGCCGGCAGGGAGCTCGATGTTTTCAAGTGACAGATCCACGAGCGAGGGGAACACTGCAGTAGCTGGGAGCTGGAGGTTTATGCCTCCCAGATCCCAATGCATTGTCTCTAGTTTTGCTGAACTAGCAGGAAGATCGCTGAGATTCATCATGGGTTGCTCCATCCGTTGCACTCTACCACCGTACAAATTCCATATAGACAGCAACCCAAGTTTAAGGACGAAAGATTTTGCTGAGCTCTGCGTCGCGTGCCGAATCCAATCTTGCGCAACTTCAGCCGACCGCAGCACCAGTCGTTTTGTTAACAGTTTGCCAACAGGAGCCGTGATCGCGAACGAGATCGCCAGGTGCTCGAGATCGGCGTCGTCCGCCATGGCGCGCTGGGCGAGGGCGTCGTTGACGAAGGCGAGGAACCGTTTGTAGTGGCAGGCTCTTTTGAACTCCCGTCCGCTGCTGCACGAGTCGAAGGTGAGGGAGCTGGCGCGCGTCCAGAGGCCGCGAGAGCGCGCCCGTGCGCACCGCGTCCCCGGCGTCCGGCAGCAGATCGAGGATGCGCAGGAGCACGTCGTCGCAGAGGCCGCTGATCAGGTCGGCAGACGCCCCTCGCCGTCGCTTCGACCTGCGGCGCGCGCCCATCGTGTCTGCCGCTCCAGCCGCCGCCGCCGCCAGATGCGATCGGATTGATTGACGATGCGCACGGCGTATGTGCTTCAGCCAACCAATTTCGATGGAGCGTCGTCCGTTTCCCGTAGGTCAGTAGGTGCGGTGCACCGGACGAGGCTGGGCCTGGTGCAAATCGTAACAGGCCACAGCCAGCCAGCCAGCCTAACACGTCCAGAGCCCATCATGTGTGTCGAATCTCTCCAGGCCCAGGCCACCGGCCCCACGCCTTCCATGTTCTTGTCCGTGCTGCGGGCAGCGGGCGACGCCTCGCCGCCGCTGACCGCAGTTCGCCCGGTGACCCGGTCGTCTATAGGCTCAGGAAGCGGCATAGGCTGCTGCTGTGTAGCATGCCCCTGATTACGCGGTCAGGCACGCCTTGTGGTCGCGGTGGCGCCGTCGCCGACGACACTTCGCTAACTAGTGCTATCAGCGGAGGACCAGAGGCTGTGAAAGGACATGGTGTTGGGCTGCCAAACATTGCATACCGCGTGCCTCTGTAGCATGCCTGAAGCCGAGTTTTTTTTTAAAACCATTTTTTTTTTTTTGAAACCTCCTGCCTTTAGCCGAGTTCCTGACACTGACTAGGCTGTCTCGTCTCTCGTAGCCTGAACGTGGAAATTGACCGCTGGGAGCTAGCACCACCTCTCTCACATATGTGAACCCCCGGCCTTTAAAGCTTAACCATGAAAGAAAAAAAAATGGCCATTAAATTCAGCAAGATAGCTACAAAATGCAACAAAAGTGAGGTGGTAACATATGATCAGCTGGGGACTCTTCGTCCCTCCCATCGGTTCATCATAAAAAAAAGGATGGAAAACTTGCTCAATGGATTCAGATCATGCATTCATGCCTTGTGTCCATACAGTTCTCGTTGTCTCCATGGTCCATGCATGCAAAAGATTGTCTTGACCTATACACTTACAAATAATTAATCTCGAGTAATACAAGTACTCGATTCATTTATGGATCGGATCGGAGTTCCACTCGTAGAACAAAGAAGGGTCATGACAGACCCATGTCCCACCACCACAAGGAATAAACCTGGAACAATCTATCACATTATATTGCCTTGTCCTCGGGTCAAAACTTAGAGCCACCTTCTGAAGTTGTGTGGCATGTGCAAGCACTCCTTGGATGAAGGAGCTTTCGCAGATGGTTCCTGAAAGCCCTGTGAACCGTACTTTCTGGATATTATTAACCAAGTATTTCTGATGAGATTTCCAATAAACTGGGTGGTCACACGAGGAGTTTTTGCAACCGGTCTAGCATAAGAACGAGGATATATTTGTGATTTTAGTGCAATGTAAAAACATGATACAGGAAACTTTAACCAAATAGAATAGAATTAGATAGTAGGATACATATTTACCATCTGAATGCAGTGTACGAGGAGGTATTTGAGATTGCTGCATTGTTTTAGGATCTCTGCTAGAACAACTCCAAATGAATCCAGATCCGGTAAATAATAAGCACGAACGGTACGAACGGTCAAAGATATTAGATGCGGAAGATGAGGTATCCTCCCACCAATTATGTCGCTAAACCCATCATCACCCTAATAAAAAGGGAAAAATGCAAGTAAATAAGCATCCAAAGACATCACTGACATTTCTTTAAGCCAGACATGGTGAAAGAAGACTATTAGTATAACAATGAAACTTAAACCGGTGTCTGGATCTTTCGACTAAAGTTAGTTCTTGTCACATCGGATATCGGGATGCTAATTAGGCCCTGTTTGTTTCCTTTAGTCCCTAAAATTTAGTCCCTAAAGTTCAGTCCTAGTGTGTTTGGTTCTAGGGACTAAAAAGAGACTAAAAAGCGCATTAAAGAGGTGCATGTGCTCTCACAACTTGGCCTTTTAGTCCCTTTTAGCTCCCCCCTGCTGACTAAAAGCTACTAAAGTTTAGCACCTCCAAAAGCAAGGGGCGTTTGGAAGTTTAGGGACTAAAAACGGACAAAACTTTAGTCACTAAAGTTTAGTCCTAGTGAAACAAACAGGGCCTTAGTAGAACTAAAAACATGTGCCAATTAAAGAACTAATTACATAGATGGAGTGACTCATTCGCGAGATGAATTTATTAATGCTAATTAATCCATCATTTGTATATGTTTATTGTAGCGTCATATTGTCAAATTATAGACTATTTAGACTCAATAAATTTATCTCGCAATTTAGCCTCAATCTATGTAATTAGTTTTATAATTAGTTCATTTTTAATATTTCTAATTAATATTTAAATATTCGATGAGACATGAACTAAACTTTAGTCCTAGGAATAGATGGATGATTAATTTAATAATTCTAATGATTTGTGGTAAAACTAGGCATTTTTATGCTACATACACACTAGCTAGTTAATATGAGCCATCTGCAGTGAGCGTAACATATGTACATACAGAATATATAAGTTAGTAATAAGAATAGAAATATCTCTTAGCACCGGCTGTAGGAGAAGCATGGACAAATAATGAATTCAAAAACAGTATGGTATTATAGATAGAGCAGTGCAAATTGGAAAGACGAATGCACAGTAGTCAGAAAATAACTGCCAGTGGAAACAATGCAAAATCAGTGGTTTCACTTATTGTGTGTAACCGAATCTAAATAACAAATTACAATTGTATTTATTTATTATGTGTAGCACTTCAAAACAATTATAATTTCTGCCAATAGAAACAATAAAGCATTCTACAAAAATGATGGAATTATCCTAGTATTTTTTAGTAGTACTAAAACACTATCATTAGTCATAGCACAAGAAAATACTAGGAGAAGCCCACTTCATTGGGAGAAATAGAAAAATCTGATTGTGGAAAATTGGTGGTTTCTTCTTTTATTATTTAAACTCCTTAGTTTCCTTAAAAGCATTCCAATTTACTTTTGAAATTCACTTGCTACAAGTTTAAAAAAAACAAAGTATATATGAAACTTTAAGTTTGGTTTTCAAGGGGTTGGGAGCCATATCATAAGATGTACATTGGATGCATACCACTGTTAATTTAAGAGACACCTCAAGGCATGTGAGTGACGTACAACAATGGAGTAGGCAAATGCTACCCTTGTTGATGTCATATTCATCTTTGAATTCGAATACATCTCTATGTGAGAACAAGTCGATCTTGAGCCTCTCCATGCATGGCAATTCACCGTCAACGACAATATGGTCAAGTTGATTGATCGAGAAGGTGAGCTCTTCCAGTCTAGGGGCGGAGATCCGAAGTGTGTCAAGATAGTTGTCCTCGAAACGGAGAATTTGGAGTCTAGGAGTCTTCAATTTCAGCGTCCAAAGCCCTATAGTTGTCCTGCTTGACATTATTGACAGCTCCAAGAGTGCACTAGCATCGATAAGCAGCTCATACTGTTTAGGGAGCATAAGCTTCCTCAGCTGCAGCTTCTGCAGGGAAGGGCAGCATGCCGACGACAGGAGGCGAGCAAGGAGGTGGCCACTATCAGCAGGGAGCTCGATGTCCTCAAGTGACAGATCCACGAGCGAGGGGAACACTGCAGTAGCAGGGAGCTGGAGGTATATGCCTCCCAGTTCCCAATGCATTGTCTCTAGTTTTGCTGAACTAGCAGGAAGATCGCTGAGATCCATCATGGGTTGCCGTTGCCACGGCCACGGCCGGTTCATTCTACCACCGTACAAATTATATGTGGGCAGCAATCCAATCTTAAGGACGAAAGATTTTGCTGTGCTCTGCGTCGCGTACCGAATCCATTCTTTCACAGCTTCGGCCGACGTCAGCACTAGTCGTTTAGTTAACTGTTGGCCGACAGGAGCCGTGATCGCGAACGAGATCGCCAGGTGCTCGAGATCGGCGTCGTCCGCCATGGCGCGCTGGGCGAGGGCGCCATTAACGAAGGCGAGGAACCGTTTGTAGTCGCTGGCCCTTTTGAGTTCCCGTCCGCTGCTGGCGGAGTCGAAGGCGAGGGAGCTGGAGCGCGTCCAGAGCCCGCGCCAGCGCCGCGAGAGCGCGCCCGTGCGCACCGCGTCCCCGGCGTCCGGCAGCAGCTCGAGGATGCGCAGGAGCACGTCGTCGCAGAGGCCGCTGATCAGGTCGGCAGACGCCCCTCGCCGTCGCTTCGACCTTCTGCGCGCGCCCATCGTGTCTGCCGCCACCGCCGCCGCCGTCGTCAGATGCGATCGGATTGATATGCGCAGTGCGCACGGCCTATGCTTCAGGGAAACAAGAGAGACCTGCGATACCAGGAACGCACATCAGCCAACCAAATTCGATCGAGCGTGCACAGTGCGCCGGACGAGGCTGGGCCTGGTGCAAGTAGTAACAAGACACAGCCCGGTCCAAGCCCGCCTTGTCTGAGTCGGGCCTGCTAATTGGCTACCAACCAGCCCAACACGTCCAGAGCCCGCCATGTCTCTGTCGAATCTCTCCAGACCAACATCGACCACGCCTTCCATTCCATGTCCATGTGTTCATGTCCATGACGCATGACCATGCTGCGGGCCACGCCGCCGCTGATCAGCTCGCCGCCTCGCCGGCCGGCCGGTCGTCAGTTGGCTGATCAAGCGGCAAGGCTGCTGCATGCCCCTAAACGCGCACGGTCGTGCCTTCTGGTCGCGGTGGCGACGACGACTTGCACGCACCAACTAGGGCCACTACCCTAATAACGGCGGAGAACCGGAGGCTGTCAAGGACATGGTGATGCATGAAGCATGATGGTGGTGGCCCCATGCACTGCCAACCATTGCATACCGCGAGCCCCAAAGCTGATGGATCAGTTCATCACTGTAGCGAGCCTGAGACCTGAGTTCCTGACACTGACTAGGCTCTGTCTAGCAGATCGTGTGGACTGCTGCCTTGATCAGAGACCATCAAGAACCGTTGATCCTGCAAACTGAGGAAACTTTACTTAACACGTCTGTAGTCCTAGTATCTTATCTGACGGTTTGCTAGACAAAAGCAAAAACATTTTTCAGTTTCATCTTTCCCCGGCCCTCCGTCTGTCTGTACCACAGACGGCTCATATTCTGTCCTGTACACAAATGAACAACTGCTAAAGTTGAGTGATGCAGTGCGGAACTGATTCCTATGCACTAATATAAAACATACTGTTGACTGGTTCTCTGGTGAGCAATGGCCGAAGATGGATAAGCACTGGCTCGAAGATGGATAAGCACAGACTTTTCAGTAATAAAATAAAATAAAATAAAGCCTAAATTGGAAAAAAAATATAAGTACCAAGCTCAATCGCAAAATTTCTCTTTCCGGAAATTTGCAAAACCTGGCACCTGCCAAGTGCCAAAACCGAACAAGTACCAAGTAGTAGTAGTAACACACAACAGAAAGCTGTTGTGTTAAATATTAGCAAATAGCAATGGCAAGAACAAAACAAAACTAAGCCAAAGTGCCCTGTTGTGAATTGCGATCCATCCGAATCAGTAGACCTTCCACTTTGGATGGCTGTCTGTCCGCTCAAAGATGTGCGTGTTTTCATATCCGCGATTAGATTCGACACTATGCAATGTAACACTAACCATATACGCATATGATTGCCGCAGCACGAGCGACTAGTCTCCGTTTGATCACTGATCAACGGCAGCGAAGAGAGCCCAGTCCCCAGTGTTTCTTCCTAGTCCCCAGTGTTCCTTCCTGTGTGTTTCTTTCCCTGATGAGTCTGATACTACTCTGATTCCATTCCAGTCTCATCACGTCCACACGCTGGCTCTACATGTTCCCCGTTCGTCATTCTGTGCCCCTCGCTTTTGGGAATTTTGTATACACAGTACAGCCACTTGCAATCCTGTTCTCCGAATTCAGCTTGGCAGGGAGAGCATCGAATGCTCTCGTACCAGGAGCCAGCCAGGAGGAGAAAGAGGCTGAGGTATTTTTTGGCTCAGAAAATGAAACTTTGAAGAAATTCTGTATGTGCTCTTTATTTCGTCCAGGGGGAGTGGTTGGGAGCAACATGGCAGCAAGTAGTGTGCCAAGTTGAAAGCCGTAGCTCAAAATATCTTCCTCCTCCCAATTAAAGGAGGCAGATAAAATATTGGTAATAAGTTAAAACTGAAAATCTCGTTAAGCGTACAAAATGACCCCGTTTATACTTTGTATAGATCGAGTGACGAGAGCCTGGACATACATCATGTCGGTCCACTTGTATGCATGGGACAGATTTGGAGCTGACGAAAGACGATGGTCTAGCTAAGTCTTGTGCGTGATCTCAGGTAGTGGACTGAAATCCAGTAGTAGCTGTCTAGCTGACACTCACGAGATCAGCTAAATCCAAGATTTCCACGGAAAGATGAAGGGAAAAAGGCAAAGATGTGTGTACGCTACAACTACAAGCACTGTATATATCGAATAATAAACGTCTCAGCCATCGATGGGAATTTACAGTATTTACATAACTATTATTACACAAAAAGGGCAGGAGAAAGAGAAAAGCAAAGAAGAAGAAAAGGAAGAGAAGAAACAAATGGAATCTAGAGAAGCAAGAACACTGACAGACAGCACAACGCTCGCACGCACGCCTCACTCAAGTAAGAAGGAAACAAGGAACCCACTACGCTAGCTAGGGATCTCATCTCAGACAACCACGGTGAAGTAAGCGAGCGTGAGGCCCCGTCGGGGCCACCGGAGCTGGTCCCCAAGAGCGCGCCGAGGAGGCGGCGGAACGCGGCGACGGGGCAGGGGATGCGGAGCGGGCCCCGGCGCGCGTAGCCGTACTCCTGCGCGGCGCGGCGGAGCAGCTCGGCGATGGGCGGGCGGCCCAGCAGCTCGGCGGGGACGACGAACCGCTGCGTCTCCTCCCCCTCCGCTCCGACCTCCACGGGGACGTGCCCCGCCGGCACCTTCCCGCCCGTGGAACCCGGCGACGCCGGCACCGGCTCCGCCACGGCGCCCGGCGCCACCCTGCACGCCCCCGTGGACACGCACCGGAGGAGGCCCCTCATCGTCATCGGCCAGGTCGCGGGTCGCCGCTGCTGCTAGAGCTACCCCAGGCGGCGGCGGTGGAGATCGAGGCGGGGGAGAAGGAGCGGGGCTGCAGCGCCGGAGGAGCCTAGCCAGAGGGCGGAGGAAAGCGGGGCCGCGGGGGCGTGTGCTCCGCAGGCGTTGCTATATAGCCGCGGGGTGCACGCGGAGGTCTGGACACTGAGGATGACAGGTGGGACAGGATTTACGGTGGTCCCACGTGGAGGTGGGACGGAGGGGGGCGTGTACGAATAGGACCACGGCGAGTACCCGAGGCGCGCGGGGGGAGAGAGAGTGTGGGATGGCCAGGCCAGGCCAGATGGGGCCACGGGCGTGTTGAGTGAGTGGGATCGGAGTTGGGATCGCGTGCGCCGGGCCGCGTACCGTGGCGTCGTGTGCCTGGGGCGCCGGTTATCCGACACGTCACGCGGCCGCGAGATGTGGTGCTCCGAGCAGGCCGGCGGCGACCCCGACGTGACGGCGGCAACGGCACGTATGTACCGTACGGATGGACTGACGGCACGTACGGAAACGATCCGCCGCTCGCCGGAGACTGGGTCATGTGGTGGGTGGTGGACTCGCCGGTCAGGGCCAGGCGCACACCCACCCACACACGCACAAGTGCGTGCACGACGAGCACACGCGTCGCGTGCCGCATCGCATCTCACATGGCGCGCGTTCGCTCGCGGTGGACTGGTGGAGCAACAGCAGCAGCGCCATCCATCCATGGAATTGTGGGGAACCGGTAGGGCGTTGCCGTCGCCAGAATGGTGGCGCGCGCGAGGACGGCACGTGAGCTGGGCCCCACCCCCGCGCGGTTCCGTCGCTATCGGGTGACCGGGCTTCCGTACGCGGCCCCTGTACGGTTCCGTAACCACGGAAAGGGCGGTGGTACGGCAAGTGGGGCCCTGCCGTACGTTACCCGTCGCTTTCCCGCCCCCGAGGCCCGCTGCCACTAGTAGGCGCCCGCTGCCCACAGCCACAGGCACACTCGTCTCCTCCTCCTCCTCAGACTACTGCAGTGCGGCCTGCGGACGAGCAGCTGCAGCTGCAGCTGCAGTCTCTCTCTGTTTTTTTTTTTTTACCAAAAAAAAAAAAAAAAAAAAAAGTTGGACGTGCAGAGCAGGCGTGCAGCAGCGCGGAAGGCCGGGCCGCGAGGGTGAGTGAGTGGAGTGAATGCGGTGGAGGAGGTCGCTGCAAGTACAGACATGGAGGGCGTGGAAAGCGTCGCCGTTGCCGACATGGGCGCGACGTCTCGTGCTGCGTCAAGCGATGATGTCCCTGTTCACGGAGGCCGAGGGGACGAATTTTGTTGGCGCGTGGAATCTCTTTTTCGACGGAGTTCATGTGGGAAAGGCAACTGATTTGATTTGGTTCAAAAAGTTCGTACGGATCGAGTTTTGTTTTGGGTCCTTTTTCTGGAATTTTAGACAGTAACAGGAGAATCTCGATTCTAGATAGAGAGGAAATGTGGTATCTAGAAATTTGGTATGTAGCCAAAGATTAGTACAGATACGTATAGAATACGTATCTTTTGTAACCCTTCAGGCTAGCCTCACTAATATATAGATAATGAGTAATCTTAGCACACGACGTGTAAGCAATACATCCCTAATTCATCCGATGTGGGACACCCTAGCTAAAGCGGTATAATCCATGTACTTGGTTTGCTGCCTATCTAGTTTGTTACGCGTAATACACCTCGTAATCATAAAAACGTATGAACATTACTTATTTATATAATTAATTACATCCTTTAGTGCTTGAAAGAGATGGATGAATGGGGAGGGAGAGTAATTGAGAGGAGTGTGAGAGGGAGAGGACAGAGGAGCTCTAGTTCAACGGCATTTAGATGGAGCACTGTCCTCAATCCTCGTCCACCAGTGTTTCCGTACACTTGGCACACGCGTAAATGCACTGGGTCCAGCATTCATCGGCTGATTGCTGCTGTCTACATACTAGAGTGTACAGTCGACTACCGTATTAGGACAGCAAGGGGTTACCAATGGAACCTGTAGCTTGCGATATTATGGACGAGCACGCACGTCATCATATAGACAAAACCACACGCTGGTGGTGGTGCATATATACAAGTTGAGAGGAGGTCGACGTGTGAATTCATAAGACCTTTGCGTGCCCTTGTTGTAACACGGTAACGCGGAGGGATCGATCGATCGGCGTGTCATTCGTGTAGGCATCGTCGTACTAGTAGCCTGTGGAGTCCACGCCACACACCTACGCGGCCTAACCCATCTTGAAGGGCTAGCGCCAGTAGACTCGTTGATTTCAAACTGTTGGTACAAAAATTGCCAGAGTTTTTTTATTATCTAGAGATTTAAACAAAAACAAGTGTTGATTGTTTTCTAGGAAAAAAAGTTTGCAGCCCCGAAGCACCGTAGCTATAGCAGGCACTCGCACAACACGCTTTCTCAAACCAACTTTGGTACACTCAGCACTAGCTAATGTTCTCTCTGTTCCAAAATAAATCTACTTTTAATGTTGTTCTAAGTTCACAATCATCTCAAATCCAACTAGTGCTGAGTGTTTTCTGGACAACGATTTTCACAGCGGTTCACTTAGTCGGCCGCCTGTTTTTCGTGTTTTTCGGGCAACGATTTACACAAAGGCGGCCAACTAAGTGAACCGCCTGTGAAAACGAATTTTCACAGGCGGCTCACAATCCACCGCCTGTATTGTGGTCGATTTGTACTGGCCTCTGGTACAGGCGGTGGGTTGTGCCGCCTGTTAAGATGCTTCTAGCACCGCCTGTAAAAATGTTTTCTGTACCAGTGAACTAGGTCAAAAAATAATAAATAAAAAAAGCATTGCACATGCAGCTCAAAGTTAATTAATTTTGGAGTGGAGGGAGTACCGAGTACGAGCGTTCGCTGTGGACACCCCGACCTATAATAGCCAGAATATAATTAACGGATGTATAACTAACCATGTGTACAACACAACTTGCTCTAGATTCTCAGCACTGAGCAGAGCACAGACTACAAGCCGACAAAGTACGTACGCAGGGCGCGCGACAGCACGGTAGGCAACTTGCATTTTGTGTCGACAACAGCCAGGTGTATCAGGATGTTAATATTATTCTATATACAATTTGGGGACCTCTAGAGACTCTAGTCTGACAACAACTATACGTACGGTGTCCATAGATATATGCACGTGGATCGTCATATCTACCTTTGCGTAGCTTTGCTACTGTAGCTAGCAAGCCGTTCTGCTTGGAAACGATTTTCTTGGAACGGACCGACCGTCTTAACAGAGAGATGACAGAAGGCTACTACTACCAGTATTGTAGTTGCACCCACCCTGCATTCATAGCCGCCATAGATGCATGAGGCCACTCACCACCAACAGGCAGCAGAAAACAAACAAAGCGACATGACGCCCACTATGCCGTGCTAGTGTCTCCTCCACGATGCGATTGCAAGCTCAAATGTTGCCCTGCCCCAGCGCCAACCAGGAAGGATTTCATTTCTGGTCACCTTTATTTAATATTTTTCAGAGCACCTTTTGACAACCAAACCAACCAATACTAATCGTCAGTCTTATATAGCACAGCAGTATCATGCACGGCAGAGACCGACGAACCAAACAGATCAAACTACAGGTTCGTTTATAAAACAACAGCAGCCCACACGCCACGAGAGAGACAAGCCGATTCCGTACGCCAAACCAAACGAGCCACGCCGTACGCACCGAACAAGCAGCACCTAATCCAATCTCCGTACATGTCGACCAGACGAGGAGAATTGAAGGGCGACCCCGGCCGTACGGGAAGCACAAAACGAGCCTCGCCTACTCCTGTTTGTTTCCGTACGCCGGCAAGACGAGACGGGCGTCCCCGTCCGTACGGGAACGCATGCAAAGGCTGTGCCTGTGTGGCCCGGCGGCGGCGGGGATGGGATGGGACCAGCTGGAGGGGCGGCAGGACCGCAGGAGCACGAGCAGCAACCGCCCGCCCGCGCGCACGCAGCGCTGGGCCGCCGGCCGCCGGCCGGGACCGGGAGTCGAGATGGCAATGGGTATCCGAAACCCGAGAACCCGACGGGTTTTACCCGATTAAGACGCGGGTATGGACGAATTTTTCTACCCGTGGGTGTGTTACTGGAAGAAATCCTCTACCCATCGGGTACGCGGGTACGGGTATGGATATATACTACCCATACCCGCGTACCCGCGGGTAAAAAATACCCGCAACAATTAACTAACTATCATAATCAATTTAGCCCACATAACCTAATTATTTATCCCAAGTCTATGTGAACACTACTTAGTATATACATATTGGATGGAGTTGTATTTGGTGGTGTGAAAATTCCTAAATTTTTCATATATTGTTTATTAAAAAATGATATTTCTATGTAATTTTCGGGTGTGTTCGCGGGTACGGAATACCCGTCGGGTAAAATTTACCCGCCGGGTGCGGGTATGGAACGATTTTCCTACCCGTGCGCATTCGCGGGTAACCCGACGGGTAAGATTTTCTCTGGCGGGTGCGGGTGTGGGTTCCTACTACCCGTCGGGTAAATACCCGTTGCCATCTTGAACCGGGAGGGAGAGCTGGAAAAGGGGAGTGGCCACTGGCGGGTTCGGCTGGGTTGGCGGCGACTTGGCCAAGGACGCCGTGCGTGCGTGCCGTACTGCCGTACACCTCTCCCACCGCCCACCGGCCGCGAGTACGGCAAGGGTTGCGACAACAGGGACAGCGGGCCGGCATCGCTTTTCCCAATTCGCGTGCGTCTGCGTCACATCACATGGCCTCTCTCTTTTCAGCGGCACCCAGCAGCGCTTCCTTCCTTCCTGAAGTGGTGTGACTGTACTACTGCTACTTGCTGCTACCCTCGAAAGCTTTTCTACTAGTTTTCTTTGTTCAACAGTAGTAGTAATAATGATAATGATTAATGACTTGGGGTATAATAAAGAAACCGAAAGGGAGGTGTGGTTTGGCTGGTGCGCTATGCTAATCCCTTCCCTTTGTTGGAAAAAGTACGGAGCAAGTATGAGTACGACGGCACGTGCAGTGTGTTGTTTGTTTGGTGTCATTTCCACTCCACCCGCCTGGCACGAACTAACAATGAAATGCGTTGAGACAGCAGAGCAGAGCTCAAAATAATAATAGCATGGCCTGCCCTGGACAGCCCAAGTTCGAGCGAAAGGAAAGCTCGGCCCAGATCAACGGACCGGAGGCGTAACCAGAGTCCAGACTCCAGAGGACTTCTTCGTGGCCCATATGGGCATCCCCACACTGATAGGCTATGGGCCGTAACCAGAGGACTTTGTGGCCCATATGGCATCCCCATGTATGGGCTATAGCCGGCCCATTCCGAGACAGTGGTTTCGCAAGCAGCTGAAAGCCTGATCAACATTTTATTATGGAAAAAGTCTATTTTTGGTCCTCCAACTTTCAGAAAAGTCTGCATGTTATCTCTAAACTCTAAAATCGGTTAAAACACATCCTTCAACTTTTAAAACCGTTCATATTACATCCATCGGTGGTTTTCAATAGTAGTTTTGCTATAGTAAAAGTGGTTTTGCTACAGTAACATTGGTTTTGTCCTTTTTATTTATTTTGGCTGAATTTTTTAAAAATTATAGTAAATTATAGAAAAATCATAAAATAGAAAATCTAATTTTATTGGAATCCACATGAGTAGGTCTACATGGTGAACATATAAGATGATATACTTTAGTACAAAGTTTTTACTGTATAATTTATTTTAATTATAGAAATACACAGATCTAAAGCTACAATAAAAACTTTGTACCAAAGTATAACATATTATATGTTCACTGTGTAGATTTACTTATGTGATGTCCAACAAAATTGAATTTTCTATTTTATGATTTTTTTGTGATTTACTATGATTTTTCAAAGATTCAACCGAAATAATAAAAAACAAAACCACTATCGAAAACCCCCGAGGGATGTAATATGAACGGTTTTAAAAGTTGAGAGATATGTTTTATCCAGTTTTAGAGTTTAGGGATGACATGCAGACTTTTGCAAAAAGTGGAGGGACCTAAAATAGATTTTTTTCCTTTTATTATCAACAACAAAACGTCACATCATCAGACCCACCCATACCTCTATTTCTGATGCTTGGACGCCATAGTATGGCTGCCATTTTTTCATTGAGCGTCTTGATATGAGAGTTGCACACTCTGTATCTCAAGCGACATCACACTCTCCCCACTTTCTTCACGCGTGCGTGCGTGCGTGCGTACGTTGGAAAACAAAAGATCGATCGAGACGGCGACCATCTTCCAGTTCCGGTGTGCAGCCACAAACCGGGGCAGATTCATTTGAGCCCTGAGCTGAGCAGACAAAAGCTCTCGAATGTCGGATCGTTCCCAAATCCCAAAGCAGTCTTACCACAGACAGAGCCTCGCCTCTCGTTGCTTGCTGCTCGCTGGTAATCTTGAGCATGCAGCCTTAAGCCCGTCGGCACGGCACAGAACCGTTGATTTTGACCCGGCCCAAGCACGGCATGGGCACAGCTGCATAGGGCTTAGGGCCGGCCCGGCACGTTAGCGGGCCGTGCCTGGGCCACCACCGAAGCACGAGGGCCGGCACGGCACGGCCCGCTAAAAAAAGGAGGCACGGCTGCGACCCGTTAGGCGCCGGGAATTTAGAGATGAATTTTCACATGTTGCAAGTGAAAATATAAATTGTTGAAGATAGTTTTGAGATGATTTTGAGAAATGTATGAATTGTGCTATATTTTGTAAAATTCTTGTTAAAATTCAAATTTAGACGAATCTACTGTTGTTTTTTTTGTGTTAGCGGGCTAAGGACCGGCCCTAAGCCCTATTGAGCCGTGCTTTTTAGGGCCGGCACGACACGAAAAAGGGCCCGTAGGGCCGTGCCTGGGCCGGCGAGCAGGCACGGAGGGCCACTTTGGCACGGCACAGTGGGCCTTAGGGCCCTTCAGGGCCGTGCCCGGCACGGGCCAGAACAGGGCCGGGCCGGCACGGCCTGTTGCTCATATATACTTGCTGGTCTCATTGCCTTCCAAGTTCCAAGCAACCTCCGTTGCCGGCCGTTGTCAACCCTTTGAGCTGGATGTTGATGGATGGTCCGCACGCGCTCAAAGTCAATGTCAATTATCCCGGCCTGCACTTGCCAACGAGGACTTGAAACACGGCTGATACCTGATAGGGAGATCCCCACGCAACACACTCAGCCGGCTGGAGCGCAGCAGCAGCAGCTAGTACTAGTGGTCTCTCCTGGCTAGCTGCTGATCGAGACTGGCTGTCCGTCTCAGAGTTTGTTCTCTTTCACTGTTTTTTTCCGTCTCCAGATTGCCTGCTCTCTCCTCTCTTGTCCTCCTTTCAATGATAACCAGGGCTGCCACCTGGACTGGAAGATTTTCCCTGGTTTTGGTCGGTTTTATTTCACGGTCCAGATGAGATGACGACGCTTCCTGAAACATGTTGCCTGGCAATTGGCCGCACCTTTTCCTTTTTCCCCCACGTTGAAAACCTTGAGACCTGCTGCGGCTCTGGAAAACTGAAACCAAACAGGAAGGAGATTTTCCTTAGCCCCGCAGGCTGCATGTGGAAGAAAGAGGAATGACCTCGTTGATCAAACATGGAATCCACGGCGGCTGACATCGGGGTTTGGAATGCCTTGGCATTGGCAGTCCAGATTTTCGAGGAGTCATCGTCAAAAGCCTGAATAAATCTTGACAGTTTCGGCCTCCAGCACGGCAGATCACACTAGACTTTTGCTCTCTCGTCGTAGGAATTCAAAGAGTTCCTTTTGTTCTCCTCCGATGAAGATCTGTCACTGCCTTGTATTATTATATTAAGAGTTAAATGCACCAGAGGTCCATTAACTTGTGAGTAGGTTTCAGTTAGATCCATCAACTTAGAAAGTAACTTTTTGGGTCCATCAACTTGTAAGCTGATTTCAGTTAGGTCTATCAACTTTGAAAGTGACTTTTTAGGTTCATAAACTTTATATGACGTATCACATAGGTCCATATCCCTCCACGTAGACTTGTTGTGCTGATATGGCCTGCTAATAATTTATTCATCTGAAGCAACTATTGACCCTTCATTTCGTTAAACACGTTGTAAGTGAGCGAGTAAGCGCCGCCTCCACCGATGCGGGGGAGCATGAGCAAGCCACCGCGGACACGTGGTCGTGGGCGAAGCGCTGCCATGCCAGCGAGGAAGCGCGAGCAGGCTGCCTCGGCTGCGCCCGCGGCGCTGCCCCCCCCACGCCATAACCACAAGGGCATGCCGATGAGCACTACCACCACCAAGTCCACATGGGCGCGCGATCAGGCCGCTACGGGCACGAGGGCTGGTGGGCGTTCACACGCCGTCCTCTACTCGATGTTCACGACAAACGCGCGAGCACCAAGGAACACCCTCCCACCTATATGCATAGGATGGCTCGCGTGGCAACAGCGGTGCCCTGTTCGCGTGCCCACATGGCCGTGGCGCCCGGCTCGCCGCGTCGTTGGGGCCATGGTGGCAAACGGCGTTCGCTGCGTGGCCCGCAGTAGGCCTGCTCGAGTGCCTGGCGCCCCCATTTGGCTACGATGACGGCTTGTTCTCGCGCCCGTATCTATGGAGGTTGTGCCTGGTCGAGTGGCCAATAGGTGTTTGATGAAATAAAGGTCAAACAAAATAAAGGTCAACAACTGTTTTAGATGGACAAGTCAGCAGTCTACGTTAGTGCGAGAAAGCTCACGTGGAGAGATATGGACTTAAGTGATACAGTATACAAAGTTAATGGACCTAAAAAACCATTTTATAAGTTGATAGATCTAACTGAAACTCTTTATAAATTAATGGACCTAAAAAGCAACTTTTAAATTGATGAACCTAATTGAAACTTCCTCACAAGTTAATGGACCTTTGGTGCATTTAACTCTTATATTAACTATTAGAGTAAGAGGAAAGCATACAAGAACCAATGTGGAATTCGGAGAGGCCTGACACTCAAGATCTGGGCATCGCCGTGAAACTTTTCTGGATAATTTGACATGTGGAAATGAAGGCGGAGTGAATGTGAATCCGGTCATCGCCAGCATTCAGAAAAGACGTGCGAATTTGGTTCCCTGCAGGTCGGATCGAGTAGATAGAGAGCTGCACACGCGATTGGGCTGCTCGCTCGCTGATGAGAATTGAGAGAGAGAACGGAACCTGCATGCAGTTCCTTCTCACTGAAGGTTTCTGCTTTCACCTTGACTCGATCGCCTAGTGCTTCAATCAAACTAAACACGCGCCGTCTAGCCTGAGTCTGACTGGATTGCCGATGGGGCGACGATGACGCACGTTCGCAGAACTAGCTGCAGTCGTCTTGGCAAAAAAAGGGGGCTTTATTTTTCTTCTTCATTCAGGTTCAATTTGATTCCCTTGTGTTACCGCGTGAACATCCATCAGTAAAGCAAACTGCGTTTCACTGACTGTATCACGATGTCGTGCTTCGATCTCGCTCACACAGCACACACTCTCAGGGATGCTCTCAGCTGATAGGCTGCGATAAATCTGGACCGGGTCGCAACCAGCGGTTTCTGAAATATAAAAACGGCAAGTGTTTGAAATTTTGAATTCGAATCACGTACACGGCAAGTGGGCAATGGCAACATCTGGGTGGCTGCCTGGCGTGGAGTTGCTTGACCCACGTCAACCTTTTCTGCCTGGCTGACCCTCTCGGACCAGGGTATTGTATTGTAATTGTAATGTCTCTCTTCGACCGGTTCTACTCAGCAAAACCGGTCGGTTGGTAGTGCTAGCCCTCTCGTAAAAGTATCTCTTTTTATGACACTTTTATTTATTTACTACTTAGTTGTTTTTATATTACTGGAGTGCAATATAGTTAGTAACACCACGTGTATACTCCCACACCTGGGCATATAAACAGGGTACTAATCGTATAAAGGCCAGCACAAAGGCGGCCAAACATGTATATTAATAGTAACGGAGATTGGAGAAGAGCATATAGGAACTTTTTTTAAAAAAAAAATAACATACAGGTGGGAATAGATTGAGATTCAAGTCAAATAAAGAAGTTCAATTAAAATACAAAAAGTAAGACCCAATGTCCAGACCAAAAGTAACCAGATTGATCCTTCATTGCATCATGTATCCTCTTGAAATGCACAAACTTATTTGCTTGTTTAACTAAAGAGAGTCTAGTTACACATGATAACCGAAATCCATTCCCACACATCTAAGCCAACCGTCGAACCGTATAAAAAAAGCTTGGGTGCGTGGCAACTGGCAGCTAGGTTCGGCCGGACCCGACCGGCCGGGCGCCGGTCAGAGACCTGCTTTCTTTCGTTTTTGTTCTGTTCTGGGTCAACCCAATGAAACGAAACACGGGTCAAGGATTGTTGGACACGAGCGCCATGTCCCCATCACACGTTGACCACTACATGCCCCCGCTGTATATACACACACACGCCCCAAGCCTTGAAGCAAATCACACACACTTGCACACAGGCTATCTGCTGCCGGCGACGAGCTGCGGACGATCAGCGAGGAGGGCAGCCGGCCGAGACACTCGTCATCTCTACGGTCAGCGAGCAGCAGGCGGCCGGCATGAACTGGAGGCGCAAGCAGAGCTCCAGCAGATGCAGAGGGGAAGAGGTGCGGGAGCAGCTGATCCAGCCGCAGGACCTGGACGATGGCGGCAGCTGCAAGGGCGCGGGCGCGGCGGCGGGGTGCGTGCCGCGGGGCTGCGTGGCGGTGCTGCTGGTCGGCGGCGGGGACGAGGGGCGGCGGAGGAGCGGGTGGTGGTGGACGTGCGCGCGCTGGGGCAGCCCTGCGTGCGGGCGCTGTTGGACATGGCGGCGCGGGAGTTCGGGTACGGCCAGACGGGCGTGCTGCGGATCCCCTGCGCCGCCGACGAGTTCCGCCGCGCCGTCGCCGCCGACAGCCACCGGCCCCCGTGCAGGCGGTAACAAACGACGGCGGCGGCACTTGCTTGGTGACGTACGTACGTAAGTGCAAAGGTGACAAGGCGTCAATATAATGATCGATCCACGCTCTCCTTTATTTACATAGATGTGTCATGCTCATGCATAGAGACGAACGAACGATGTAGCTTGCTAGGGTACATAGAACAGGCTGAATCTCTTTTCCCCGCTTCGAGTTTGCAAGTGTACAAATTAACTTGGGACAGTTAGTTTGTTTTAATTTGATTCTTGTCATCGTCAACACTGAACCAAAAAAAGAAGGCTGGTCAACTCTATATCCGGTGGTGTCTGATCTGATCCCTTGGCGCGTCGTCAGCCTAAACGATTTCGACTAATATTTCGTGCGTGCGGGGTGCATGCGCCGTTACAAATTCCACGACGTCGTCGTTCGATCGTTGCCCACACCCGCCGTGTATACGCCGCCGCGCGCCGTGGGCGCGCGTTCCGTGTCGGCCTCTCCTCACTTGCGTGCGTAACGTAACAGCAAGCTGCACGTACGTACCGCGGCGCCTACTAGGTACGCCAAATTTCAGCGCGCGGTGGACGCACATCGTCGTCGATTTGGCTCCCGTGTCCGCACGCAGGAAACCTGCACGGTCGTCGTCGTCGTCGTCGTCGTATGCGCGCGCGTGCAAGGATGTCGATCGGCGTCGGCGTCGGCATGCCTACTCGGCGGCAAGTAGTGCCGTTCGCACGGCCCCGGATTCCCCCACCATGACGGTGTGGTGGTGACACTGTACCTGTATGTTTGCGTGTTGTGACCCGTACGTGGCCGCGCACCGGGCGCCTGTTTTGAGCGCAGACAGTCCGGTCGCGGATGGGGACTGATCGACCTCCTCACGTACTCGCGAGTGAGCTTACCTTATGCTTATCCTGCTCGCATTGGGCAATAATGCACCCATCGCAATCAACCATGCATGCATGCGCGCGCATTCTTCAACTAACCTTGCTGTGTCATTGGACTGTGCATATATACTCTTGTTTCAAGATTATAATTGTGCCACCGAATCAACAGGACTACTATACTGTATAGTATCCCATCACAAGAAAAATAACAGCCTCGATCGAGTGTATACGTGGCAACCGGCGACAATTAGGCATGCGTACGTCACTATAACACAAGTGAAATAATTTAAGTCTCAAGAGACCGCTCTCGCTATAGGTGAGATTCAAATCCAAACACCTTGCCTCGCGCCCAAACTCATCGCCTCACGCGTAGCTTTCTTACCAAGCCAAATACACAACACATCTAATAAAGTCCTAGACGTTCTCCTTTTAAATTAACCTACGGAGGACCTTTCATCGTGGATAGGAGACCTTTAGTTCGAATTTGTAACATCAACAAGGAATAAAAATTGAAGGATATTTATTCCGTGTTGGTAAAACAAACCAGGACTAAAAACACAAACCAGAACTAAAGGGTATTTTTAGTCCTAGTTGGTGCCACCAATCGAGACTAAAGGTCCCCTCATGCAAAAGTTGTGCCTCTGGTCGTTGCCCGAGGAACCTTAGTCCTGGTTGGTAATTCTAACCGGGACTAACGATTAACCTTGTATAGATAATTGATGTTCTAAGTTGTAGATAAAATTTTTTGAATGAGACGAATAGCAAACATGATGTTTGAAGGTAAAAAACGATATTCTTTTGAGGACGGAGGAAGTATGTCCTAAACAATATGTCATTTTTTATATGAATCTAAACTTTTTTAGATTATTTATAATAAATAATACATTATTTTGTTATAAAAAGAGAGACACTTTTTAAAATTTGACTAGTTATATGGAAAACAGTACTAATTTTTTTTTTAAATCATTAATATTCCACGATCAATGTAATTATATTTGTTAAACATCTTTAATATTCGTAATTAATGTGTAGGTATATTTGGTTAAATTTAAAAATAATAATTTCTCAATAAACAAGATTATTTTGGGACGAGGAAGTATACAATGAGATCGGCCGGACAGGATTATAAGTCGCTATATGGCCACGATACGATGGCTACTTCCGCGGTTGCCGTGACGAAGCAGGCATGAAAATTCAGACCTGGCGTCAGTAATAAATCAATAATCATTGGCACCGTTCCTGGCCTGACGAATAATTTTTGGCGAGGATGTTTACGAGATGAGACGATTGGACATCCCCGAGCCTTGACAAAAGATTATATATATATGGTCCCGGCAGGGGTTTTGATAGTTCACACCCTGGTTATTCTGTGTCACACGTATACATAGTACAAGGATTTGACCTACGCAAAATGCAATTCTCAAGTTCTCAACCCAAAATGCTTGCAAGTCACGGAGGATGAGATCACCGGAGAACATTAACTTTTTCTTAATTGTTTTTTGAAACCGTTCTTGACTTGACGAGCTGACTCCGGCCAGCTTGATGTGCCAGCAGACCCAGACGCTCATATAATACTCGAAACATCGCATCAAAACGTTCAGACACAGCCAGAGTCTACATAAGGCGACACAAATGCATCTCGTTAAAGCATACGTAGGGTTTGAACCTGGTGTTTAGAGGCTCGACCAGCTGGACAAATCTGGCACATGGTGGATGGTGTTGAAATTAGAAAAATGTCCACATCCATAAGCGGGAGGGACTTAATGTCCTGCCACCATCTGTCAAAACTTAAGAAAAAAAAAGTACCTTTCGACTGAAAATACTACTGCATGTAAGTTCAACAAGGAAAGCTAAGAGAAATCCAAGGCGGCAAAGCCAGGGAAGTCCAAAAATTTCAAGAAACGATCAGACCACATGTCATGGCACTTTTGGATGCACTTATCTTGGTACGTAAAACTAAATAAAAAAAACATATTAAATATTATTGAACTATCAGAGGCAACTGAAATATCAGGTTAAAAAAAAGTCTATCCCAGAAATTGGCAAGGCAGATCTAGTGCTGAAACTACAATCAACAAATCTGACAAAACAGATTTACCTAGTTTTAATGTGGCGATAAGCGGTAACACCAAAAGCAAATGTAAAAGGTGACACAAATCTCAGAAAAACATGGGAGCTGTAGACTCCAAAACATCATATAATGATGCGATCCCTGACAGTGTTGTGGTTCTTTGCTTCGTTCTTAGGGGGTGTTAGGGCTATACAAAAAGATTAACAAAAGCAAGGCCTGAAAGGCACTGCAAATTATTCTGTTGGATTTGGCCCTTACAGGGTCCCTGTTAGCATCAGTTCGCTCTCACAAGTAACTTGCCTAGCTGTTCATATAGCTCATGCTGCTCCGCAAAGGTGAGATTACGTAGTATCTGCATTGAAGGGTTTAGCAGATGGTTATGTTTATGGAGCAAAGGAACTAAATTTAGCACGTGTATGGCAAAACCCAGATTACCTGCTCTAGGATTGTCTCAACAGATAAGTCTTGTACCATCACAAATGATTGGTAATAGATGTACGTGAAGACAGCCATGACCATCTGCAACACATATTTTGGAGTTTCTCAGGGGAAAAAAAAACCCACTATTGTGTGGCCTACCAGATTTCACATTGCAAAGCATACATATTTTTTTTAAAAAAGAAAAACATAGTTGAAGTCTGAACTGGATGCAGAGAGAACGAGCCTCTTTTTCCTAGGGTCTAGAATTGGCAGCAAAGCCTGATTCCGCAATAAAAAAATCTATTTGTGATCATGAATAAAGACACATTCTTTTTAATCACCAATTGACACTAAATATGTTACAGAGAATACACTAGAAGTGAACTAGCATGTACAGTCAGAGATTCAACCTACTCAAAATCCACTAATAAATGTGTAACCTTTTGGAAACAAATCAAGTTAAAAGTACATACTTGGCAGTCCATCCTATCTGTAAATCCACCATGACCAGGTATGCTGTCCCCAAAATCCTGAGTGTATAAACATACTGAGTTTTTTATGATGATATGGATTTCCAACAGATAATTCCAAACAAAATAAGCACCTTAAATTTGAATGCCCTCTTGAAGCCACTTGCAAAAAAGCCACCAAAGGGTGCTATTATTGAAGCAAACAAGCCAAGAGCTAAGGCATGCCATTGAACAGGCATGATTGCAATTTCTCGCCATGGTAACTGTACATTACAAATAAGTTAATTGATGAAGCAACAACTAGAACAGATGGAATGTTAACTATTTTCAGTTGAGACTTTTAAGTTAGGATCAAGTTGCTTGCTCACCCATTCTGGCATCCATCCTGGTAGATTGTAAATTTCTGGTGTAAACATGGGACCTGGGTCACAATGAAGCCATCCAGTTGATAAATCCTATAGACAGAGTAACGAATTAAGGTAACCTCAGTAGAAATGTAACTAAAACACATTTAAATGAGTGTTGTTCTATGACAAAGGCAGTAGTTGGCACTGTTACAATTGCTCAATACCTTAATTAGAATTGGTATGTCTATAATACAGACCTAGGCCCCATTCATAAATGACAGAGCCAATAGGAAATAAGGGATAGAGCAAGTTTGCAATGGTACATGAAAAAATTCGTCCAAGAGGAACTATACCTTTCTTGGGCATGTCAACCACTGGAAATGGCCCATAAAATTAGCAAACTGCCAAAATAGGAAAACTAAATTAATCATGCTAGACCTAGTTATTTAGAAAGTATTAGCCAATGCAAAAAATAAGACATTTAAATACACAATCTCACTCACCAGTCATATCAGTCTTAAAAATACACACTACATTGGAATTATCACAGACACATTAATTTGATCAGAGGATCAATAGTTGCTTTCCAAAGACACAAGGTTGGGAAATTTATGTTGACCCTCAAGTGTACATTTTTTTCTGACTGATTTCATAGAAAGTATGCCCAATTGCAGTGTAGAGGCTGGGGCACCAACCAAACAATCCCTCACCATTTTCTAGCCCATCGGTTGTACAAAATAAACCATTAATACATGATATGCAAATATTGAAAATTTTACAATTGATAGTGTTCATAATGCAGATAAGTAAGCATCTCCAACACTTGTAGGAAGAAGGCATCCAAAAAAACCCATTGAACAAAGATATTTATGCACCACATATTTTAGTTACATGGTCATTGGTTAGCAGTGGCAAACAAAGATAATTTTAGAAGACTAAGTATTTACTGACCACAAATGCAGAAAGCAGTGTTGTCACTGATGCACCAACAAAGCCTTCCCAAGTTTTCTTTGGAGAGAGCTTGATCAGAGGTGTTTTCCCAAAGAAGAATCCAAAAAAATATGCAGCAATATCGTTGATAGCAATTAACGAACCAGGGAGGAGAAACCTACAAAAGCATCATCTTTATGTCAGCCTTACAACTCATAGGGACCGGATGAATGCAAGAGTTGAATCAGATTTCAAACAAACAAATAGTAACAACCCCCCCCCAGAGAAATGTACCCCCACCTCTACCCAACATCCTGGCATAGTTTAGCCATCCAAGCTTTATCAATAACAATTATGTAGTTTGGCAAGTGCACAATCGTAACATGCTATGCAAGACTAAATGAAGATAAATGGAGTAAAAAAATCCAATAGGTATGAAGAGTCTTAAAAACAGATCAGTACAAAGGCAGACAAAATGTTTTCCCCTCTTCTTTACACAAGATAAGTTGATTCATGAACTGTCTTAAAAACAGATCAGTACAAAGGCAGACAAAATGTTTTCCCCTCTTCTTTACACAAGATAAGTTGATTCATGAACTCTTTGTACTTCTTGAAAGAACGATTACTCTTTAAAACTAGTAACTTTACAATAAATCTCTTAAAGGGCTCAAAGTTTAAGGCATCAACAAAATTTTATAAGCAAAATTACTGGCACAAGCATGAAATAGAATTAGTATTCCCTCTGGTCATGAATACATGCCATACATTGTTTTGTTTGTCCCAAAACTTTGTGTATTCATGATTCTATACATGGCATACTTTGTTTTGTTTGTCCAAAACTTTGTGTATTCATGATTTTAGGATGTAAACAACATTTCAGGCTCTTAAGCTGGTATTCAGATCTATATCATTCAAGTATAGCACTGGTATCCATATTATACTATCAGATCAAAGCATTAAAGCATGCTATAAACATACCAGAATATTCCATCGAAAATGTTTGCCACCGTGAAAGATGACTGGGCAAATACCATGAGAAGGATCATGTGAGTCCATGCATATTGACTGAACTGGTACTTGTATGCCTTTTTCTTTAATGTGATAATAAACCAAACAAAACCTGGATGATAAATAAATTGATATGTTGCCTATTAATAAGGTGGCAACAAGTAAGAAATTGTCAAAATTTATGAGAATGAATTTGCCTAATTTATTTGTAAACAACAGCTTAAGAATTTAGGTGCTATAAAAGCTTAGGTGTTTAAGGATAAAAAAAATTAATGTAACCAACATAGAGGAATATACTGCATTGCAAAATCAACTAGAACAAACATCCTAAACTGGGGAATGAGGAAAGAATTGTTCCTTGTTACTCTAGAAAAGTCGCTAATCAAAGCCCTGTTTGAGATGTGATGGCACTACTCTGGCCTATAGTTCTAAGAACATCTGGGTCAATGCCTGTCTATCAAACCAAGAACTATACTTTTTCATGGCCATTGTTCAGAGAAAAAAATAAAATGGTCACACTTACCTGCTATGTACAGAAAGTAGCAAATAAACATCTGGTACTTGATGAGCCTGCTCACTAGCTTGTACAACAACTTATCTGAAGTTACCGTGTTAACAAGCTGGCGGCTAAGGAAGCGGCCATAGGTAAACAACATTGCAGTAAAGAAAAAATGCCTGTCACATCACAGATTAAAATGTAAGCGCCAAGCCATCCAATGCATCAATCAGCCATATATCCTACCACCACCTCACCAGTTGAGCATCCTGAACCCTGGGAGCTGCCGGTCCTCATTGGCCTTCCGGAGCAGGTTGAAGAGCTCCCTGGCCATGAAGATTTGGATGACCACCACCATGGCCCAGATGTAGAGATGCCCCATATATATCAAGAACACGACTCCGGCCATCATCCACACTGTGGAGTAGGTACGAACTAGCATCGACCTGTACTTGTTCTGATCGTTCAAGAGCAGGTTGGCACCATTAGTTGTGTTCACATCACAGGGCACCTAAACAATCACAAGGATGTGCAGAGATTGCGATGAGTCCACCTCTACAGCCAGGAACAGAGGCATTTCTGTATGGATAGAGGTAGAACATATCACCTCGTTGAAGCGCTTCCGGTGCATGAGACGGCCACCGTGCGTCGGGCTCGGGGTGCCCGGCGTTCGATCGCCAGAGCCGGTGTCCCTGTGCATTTCTTGCGCCCCGCAACGTTCCACCGCGCAAGCGTGGTCAATGACAAATCGATCTGGGGCCTGCTGGGTATGTCATAGGTGGACGGATCTCCGCCCTAGAGCAGTAAAATTCTAGTGGCAGAATAGGGGCACGGCGCCATTGGTGGATGGAGGCTTGGATAGCGAGCTGGCGGCGGTAATAGAAGGAAAGAGACGGGGATCACGGCGATAGGGCAAGGCAGTGGCCAGCGGCTGCAAAATGGCTCAAAGTAGGCGGCGGAGATCAGCGGATCGGCTTTTATAGCCCCAGGCGGTGTGCTGAAGAACGGAAAGGGGAGATTTCATCCTCGATTGGGAATCGGCCGAAGAAGGAAATCGCTACGGTAGTTACTAGTTTCCCTCGCGAGGAAGACGATGGCCAATTTACTGACTCGTGGGGCCCATCGGTCAGGGAGAGAAGAAGCGGGCCCGAAACGCAGTGAGAGACAGAGAGAACAGCGAAGGGGAAAGGCGCGGCCTCCACTTGGGCTGTCCTGCCCAGCTGGGCTGTGCGAGGGAGAGCGGGGCAAAATGGGCCAACTGACCTATGGGCCTGCAGAGAATGAGGGAGAGCACGCCGGAGTGGTTCACTGGGCCGAAAGAGAGGCAACTGAGGGAGAGAGAGAAAAAGAGAGATTTTCTTTTATTTCAAAGACCTTCTTCGGAACAAATTCAAATTAGTTTTGATATTAAACAAAACCACTCATCTCAGAAACACGTAAGTAACAAAACCTGCTTATAATCCTTATGTTTGTTTTTAATCTAGTAAATATTATCATTTTGCCTATGTTTTAGTGCTGATTTGCTTCAGATAGAAATGGTACTTTCCCTTAGTCACCTAGATATATATTTTGAAAATTCAGAACAATTACAGCGTTGTTTTGCTGAAGATAGAAATAGTACATTCCCTTTAGTCGCCTAGATATTTTATTTTAAAAACTCAGAACAGTTACAGTGTTAATTTGCTACAGAAATAGGTAGTGACAAAGATTACAGTAAAAAAGCAGCAACAGAATTTAGTAAGCGCATATTCGGAGCCGGCAGAAGATGAGATTCCATCAAAATTGGCAAATTATAGTTCAGGTACCGTCACGTAGCTAGCAAGCTGAGTAGCATATTATATTGAAACTGTCACGCATGACTACCATCACAAAGGCTCTCAAGTTCAGATTTTGTAATAATATTAATCGTCCGCAAAGGAAGCAGCTCAAACTAGAAAAACGCATATGTTCTTCTGATATCTCCAACAAAACTGAAGAAAAACAAAATACTATCTGGTAATACAATTCCATTTCCCTTGACAGTTGACACCAGCTGCAGCTCAGGCCTTGAGCCTGCCGAAGAACCTCTGCTTTTCGTCTGTGGTCTGGAAGCGCCCATGCCCAAACTTGGATGAGGTGTCGATGAACTTGAGCTTGATCTCCTCCAGCGCCAGCCGAGAGGTCTGCTTCAGCAGGGACTGACGGAGAGTCACCACCCTCTTCTTGGGGCCAACGCAGCAACCCTTGATCATCAGGTAGTCGCCTTTGACGATACCATAGTGGGGGAAGCCACCCATGGGAGTGATGTCCTTCTCAGTCCTATAAACAATAAGCATTCAGTAATCAGTACAGAATGCTTGTAACTGTAAGTTTGTGAATGATGTATAACAGCAATGAATCAACAAACAAGAATACCTGTCAAACTCAGTTGAGGCATCATGGCTTTCCTGTCCAGCCTTACCGATCTTGTAAACCTTCTTGTTCATCTCAGTACGGTGATGGTATCCATTCTGACCAGCACGAGCAACTGTGTACGATACCCTAGCAGGATGCCAGGCACCGATACAGGCAACCTTGCGGAGACCCCTGTGGGTCTTGCGGGGAAGCCGGGTAACACCCCAACGGGTGACCACACCTTCATAACCCTTACCCTTGGTGACTCCAATTATGTCAATCATCTCATCCTTCTGGAACACAGCATCAACAGGGACTTCCTTCTCAAAGAATTTGTAACCGTAGTCCACCTTGTCTGCTATAGTGCCACCGTTCACCTGGATCTCCATAAGGTGAGCCTTCTTCTGCTTCAAACCCTTCATCTTTCTAATCTGAAAAATCATAGTAAAGCATAGAAAGTGTGAGCAGTGCACAATTGAAACTAAACGACAGAGCTACAATGACAAGTAAATTCAAACCTCACCTGAGTGTGGGCGATAACACGGATAACTGAAGCGTACTTCTTCATCTTCTCAAGCTGCACCTGGATTTCTTTCTTGCCTGCGTCGCTGTCATATTTGAGAGCATACTTGGTGAAGGCCTTCTTCTTGCTCTTGCACCAGTTCTTGTAGAACCTCCTCTTCACTTCTTCGCTAAGGTGCTGGGCCCAGACAGAGTTGAGGGTTCGCAGGCCACGGGGGGTCTTCACATATGCCACAAGTCCAACAATAACAAGGGGAGGGGTCTCAATGATAGTCACAGCCTCACAAGTTTCCTTCTTGTGGAGCTCTGCACACAATCAACAGTGTTATTACTCTCATGCACAACCAATAGCACTACTTAGTCATGTCATTGGCTATTTATATTAGCTACAAAAGCAACAGTAATTGTATCCTCAATAGAAAAAATGATGACAATGATTGAACTTACTGGAGCCCGGCTTCTCGACTTCACGCACAATGTGTGTCATTCCAGCCTTGTAGCCAACGAAGGCAGTGAGGTGACACGGCTTCTTTGGGTCATCCCTCGGGAAGGACTTCACTGCAGGGGGGAAAAGGTAAATCAAATACACATACGATGGGTTAGTGTGCCCGTTCATTGAGTTGCACAAATGCAGAGTACTGGACTAAACTGAAAATATATGTATGTATACTTCAAATGGCACCACTTGACAATAACTTATGAACAGCTTCTTAGTAATTCAACATTGGATGCAAAGTTGACAAAATCACATTACCCAATTTAATGTTTGGAGCACACAAACAACCACATCACCAGACACGGTCAGTGCTACATGTTATTCACGAATGCATTTACAATATGAGGTCAGCCAGATCAATCATGCACTTACAAAACTGTACGACAGCCAGTCTATTGCACGAGAAATCTCTGAAAACTACCAATCTTGTTACAATCCAGAGTGCTAGAACACAGCAAACGTACGAGATGGGTTACGATGACAACTAAAGCAGTTGTTTCAGAAACCCCACATTCAATGAACAAGCAGCGCGTTGCTCACTACACAGATCAGCCGCGGCAGGCGATTGGCAAAACAAGAAGCAACTAGTGGAATGCATCGGTGCTGTAACACGTACCCTTTCCGCGGTGGCGGGAGGATCGCTTCCTGGGGAGGAAGCCGAGGGACCCGTGCCTCGGGTGCTCGAATTTACGGTGCGACATCCTCGCCGGCCTCCTTCCTTACCTGCAGGAATTAACACCGATCAAAACAATTATTAGATCCACGATCACGGCACGGCGATTATCAGAATTTGAAGAAGACCTAAGCGGGTTGCACGGATTCGGGCAATGAAATGGCAGACGAACAAGGCGGAATCGAACGAAGGGGAAGGGGAGGGGCGTTGCTTGGTTACCTGGGGGAAGAGCGGGCGGCGGCGGCGCTGGCTGGGCGGAGGCGGGGCAGGTAAACCCTAGGGAGCGGATTTATAAGTGGCTGTGAGTAGGAGGGTTTGGCTAACTCGGACGAAAATGCCCCTGGCCCTAGGGCTGCGGGAGCAGGCACAAGCGCACGGGCCACTGGGCCAGCCTGCCTCGTTTGGTGTCACCTGATCCCATCGGTTTGGGCTGGGCTCGAGCCCAATGTCTTTCTTTGCTAAGGTAAATTTCTGGGTTTTTTTTTTTAACTAGTAAACATGCACGTGCGACACGCACGTGCTTTTAAAAAATATATAGCTAAACAACACGTGTGGCATGTACGTGTTTATAGTTATGATAGGTGACATTATAAATTGTTTCAGAGAGTGTGAATGAAATCAATAAAAACAATTTAAGTTTTACTAATTTTAAGAAAGGTTGATTAACTCCATTCTCCTTGTAAAACATGTATTCTTGTTGGATAAGATTCACAATCAATTTTGATTAGTTAAAAAATAGAATTACCTTCCTAAATAGAGGTTAGACAATTAATATATTTACCTAATCAAAGGTTAGACACTTATGGAGATGTAATCTTCCATTGCCTTTCTATTGTTATGTTTGTCACAAATAAGAATGAAAAATTTTGGTCAATACAAAA